>APFE030473978.1:13438-77700 GCA_000404065.3 Pinus taeda | reverse complement strand
ACTCCTCCTTGCTGCATCAAGATAACTTTTGGAGGTGGATGGTTTTTGCACTTGAGATGCTTCTTCATTATATCCCAGACCTATCTTGATTAGTGGAGAAGGCTGCACATTGATAATCTCATCTAGAGTTTCAGATCCTTTAACAAATCTAAGATTAAGAGCTTTTGTTTTCTCAATCTCTTTTCTAAGTCCCATAATTCACATTCTAACTTTTCATGATGTTTTTCCCTTTCAGCCAGTGGAATTTGCAGAGTATCAATAATCATATTTTTATCTTCTAAACAAATTTTGAGTTTAGAAATCTCCTCATAAAGACCTTCTTCATCTATAGCATCCATGAAATCATCATCTTCAAAAGCCATTAAAAGTCTATAATTATTACCTTGTTCATCTTCATCACTATTTGAGAGTCCATCACTGTCTTCTTGAGTGTAGTAGCTTTTCTTACTTACATTTTTCTTCTTGCTCCATCTAACAGGTTCCTTACCTTTTTCAAGCTTATCTTTATGAGGACACTTGGCAGTATAGTGACCGACTCTTCCACAAGCAAAGCATTTGAAGGGTAACTTACCTTTGAATCTTCCAGCACCCCGTTGAAGGTTCTTGACAAAATTTGATTCTTCCTCTTCTTCTGACATATATCCTGACTCATAGTAATCTCCTTTGCCTGAAGCCTTGAATGCAGCTTCTCTCCTGTCTGATGGTCCTCCTTTCCTCATTTCGTAAGCGGTTAGAATTCTGTGTAGCTGTGACATGGTAATCTTCTGTAGATTCTCCTTTTCTTCTATTGCAGAAACTTTTGATTCAAACTTAGGAGACAAAGATCTTAGAACCTTTTCAACCACAACAACATCTTTTATTTCTTCACCCAATTTTTTCATACAATTAACAATCTCATCTATACGTAGGAAATAGTTAGCCACACTTTCATCATTGTACATTATGAGATTTTCATACTGAATTCTGAGGGTTTGAAGTTTTGCTCGTTTTACCTGTTCATCTCCTTCATAGCTCAGAACGATCTTGTCCCATATTTCTTTTGCGGTTTTATATTGCATAACCTTGACGAATTCTGATTGAGATAGACATCTCTAATAGAGTATTGACAGCCTTTGCATTTGTTTCAAACTGCTTCTTCTCAACCGAATTTGTAGGAGTTGCTGATGGAAAAGTGTACCCTGTATCTATGATATCCCAAACTTCTGTACCAAGAGATTGAAGATAGGCTGTGACTCTTACCTTCCAATAGATGAAGTTGGTCCCATAAAAAATTGGTGGCCTTAACGATGCTTCTCTCTCGTAGTTTCTCATGATGGTAGATCTTCCTTTAAGCGATCAAGCTTCTTCTAAAGGACCTGCTCTGATACCAATTGTTGGAAATAATACTGAGAGGGGGGGGGGGGGGGTGAATCAATATTAAGTCAATTATTGTTCATTTCGCATTCAGATCATATATGCTACTTCAGTTAGTTAAAACCACGTATATACGCAACTTCAGATAAGGAAACCAGCGTACACCATGTAAACTTATAATTTAATTTATTCTACAGATGTTGATCATTAATCTGTGCATCAAAATAGTAAAACAGAGCAGAAGACAATCACACACAATAACACAAGATATAAGGTGGAAACCCAATGTGGGTGAAAACCACCTGCTGCAATTCATCTCTATCTTTTTAATTAGAAACTTCTGTTTACAATGATTCTGTACTAGTGCAGTCCTTTACCAGTACGCAGGCTGCAACCTGCAGAGAGCTACAACCCTCTCTCTTGTTCTCCAGCTTCTCCTGGAAGGGAGCTACAACCCCCTTAGCTCTTGTACTAGCTGAGCTACTGGTACATAGGTGATGACCTACTAAAGGCTTCAACCTTCTCTTTTCTTCCAGGGACCACGTTTCATAAATTTTCAGACTGGATCCATGAATAACATCAATAAAACATCTAGTATATCTGCAACAATCAATCTCCTTTGACCAACCCAGTATAGAATCAATCAAACACTTATCAGAATGATGTTACCAGAAAACAATAACAGTAACCATACACCAAATCTGAACCTAGAACACTGCAGCAATAACTAGAAGCAACTAAAGCATATTTTATGAAACATACGCTACTTTGCTATACTGAAACCTACGTATATACGCAGCTATATCACTGTCAACCTGCGTATATGCCTTTGTGACTTACTGAACCTACCTGTATACGCACCTTTGCTGCGCTGAACCTGCGTACAGATCTATGAAAGACAAATTTCCCTTTTCAAATATTCAAGCATTAATTAAACCCAGATTTTCAGATTCATAGATCAATTCATGCGTCAAATACAGTAGATCATAATCACACAAGGATACTACTATTCAAGTTTTGAGATTTGACCCATCAATAAAACTTATCCATTTTGCAGCATTCAGGTTCCTCCTTGATTCAGATCTAGCAATGCACCAGAACCAATTATCAGTGTTCAAGATCTTGCTCTCCTTCAGATATTCAATTCTTAGATCAGTCCCTTTGCCAAATGATCTCCTTGCCATTTTATAATCTAGGCCTTTCTCAAACCACGACCCAAAACCACAACAAATCAATACCAAGGACCCAATACTTGGGATCAACACATTAGACAAGATACCATGGTCCAAAACCATAGGTTCAAATACCAAGGAAAAAATACCATGGACCAAAAATAAGTTCTCCCACATGTACGCGCTTTCATTTGCATGAAAGTGCGTGTATACACATACGCGACTTTGGAACGTCTAACCCGCGTGTATACGCGGATTTGTTAAGGTGAACCTGCGTATATATCTTTTTCTTTCATTTTGAAACCCTAAACTGAGATCTGTCACCAGAGTGAGTTGCCATCAAGGACAACACCTATGCCATAGCACCAAACCTGCCATAATGCCAACAGTTACAACTATTGGAAGAGAAACAATTATATGCAAAAATCTCCAAATGTTTCTTTGGAGTACAAGAGGTGGAATATATGGGTCATATTGTATCTCATGAAGGTGTTAAGGTAGACCCTAGCAAAATTAAAGCCATTAAGGAATGGAAAATTCCCACATCCATAAAGCATCTGCGAGGATTTCTTGGGTTGATAGGGTATTATCGCAAGTTTGTTAAGAATTACGGGAGAATAGCAGCACCTCTAACAACATTACTGAAGAAAGATGCATTTTCATAGACTCCAAAAGTAACAAAATCCTTTAAACATCTTAAAGAGGCAATGTGCCAAGCATTGGTGTTAGCTACACCAGAGTTCACAAAAACCTTTATTGTGGAATGTGATGCTTTAGGAAATGGAATTGGTGCTGTTTTAATGCAAGATGAAAGACCCATTCCTTTCGAAAGTCGTCCAATCAAGGGAAAGTATTTACACAAAGCTATTTATGAGAAGGAAATGTTGGCAATACTACATGGACTTAAGAAATGGCGACCCTACTTAATGGGAAGACACTTCAAGGTAAAAACAGATCATGACAGCCTTAAATACTTTTTAGAAAAAAGATTATCCTATGAAGAGCAACAAAAATGGGTCACAAAGATGTTGGGTTATGACTTTGAAATCATCTACAAAAAAGGGAAGCAAAATGTTGTGGCAGATGCACTATCAAGAAAGGATGAGGATGTGGAAGCATTTCTTTGCGCCATTTTTATTATCCAACCAGATTTGATAAATGAAGCAAGGGATGAATGGAAGAATGACGAGGAAGTGTGGGAACTCATTCAAAAGATACAACAAGATCCTAGTACATCTGATACATTTAGTTCGAAAAATGATTCGTTATGGTACAAGGATCGGTTATACCTATGTAATAATTCCCAACTCAAACAAAAGATTCTTAGAGAATTGCACACCTCTCCCTTAGGAGGGCACTCAGGATTTCTAAAAACCTAGCACAGGGTTAAGAAGGATTTTTTTTGGGATGGCCTTAAATTGGATATTCAAAAGTTTGTGGTGGAATGTTTGGTTTGTCAACAAAATAAAGTTGAAACAATTAAGACACCAGGACTATTACAACCTTTATCCATTCCAAGCCAACGTTGGGAGGAGGTTTCAATGGAGTTTATCACAGGTTTACCCAAGTCTGAAGAAAAGAGTGTCATCATGGTGGTAGTTGACAGACTTACCAAGTATGCACACTTTTGTGCATTATCACATCCATTTAAAGCAAGTACAATTTTTACTGCATTTATGGAAACAATTCAAAAGCTACATGGAAACCCAAAGATTATTGTAAGCGACAGAGATCCCATTTTCACCGGATTTGGACAAAATTATTTTCTTGTCTTGGTACTCAGTTAGCTCATAGCTCATCTTATCATCCTCAATCTGATGCACAAACTGAGATAGTAAACAAATGTTTGGAAGGATATCTTCATTGCTTTGTATCTGATAAACAGACACAATGGGTTAAATGGTTTCCTCTGGTTGAATGGTGGTATAACACTTCCTTCCATACTGCGACAAAAATGACCCCATTTATGGCACTTTATGGATATCATCCACCATCCATTACATCATATTTAAGAGAAAATTCTAAGTTTCAAGTAGTGGAAGATCACATTGAGCATCAGCAACAAGTTCTCCAACTCTTAAAGGATAACCTCACCTTGGCACAAAATAGAATGAAACAAGCAGCAGATCAACATCACAACGAATGAAGTTTTGATGTAGGTGATTGGGTATTCCTACGGTTACAACCATATAAGCAAATGTCCCTCAAGCAAGCTAAGAACGATAATAAATTATCACCAAAGTATTATGGTTCATACAAGGTGTTGCAAAAGATAGGCACTATGGCATACAAATTGGAGCTTCCTACAGCTTCCCGAGTGCACCCCATTTTCCATGTTTCATGCTTAAAGAAGGTTATAGGTGACAAGATTCTAGTTCAAATAATACCGCTAGAACTTGATGAGGAAGGAAAAATCATATTGGAACCTGAAGCAGTCAAAGAAACAAGAACTCAACAGCTATGAAATCAATCAATTTCAGAGTATCTCATCAAGTGGAAGAACTTATCCGTTGAAGATTCCACATGGGAGGATGAGAATTTTATACATAAGCATCTAGAATTACTCAAACATTGAGGACAACACTTTTTTGAAGGAGAGGGGAATGTTAGGTCCCTATAATACTAGTAATTCCCCCATTACTATTGTCATTGTATCCCTTATTATTATTTTTGTGCCCCTATTGTCCCCATATTATTATTATTGTGCCCCATAGAATCCCTCTATTGTTATTTTTGTGCCTGTCTATTATTATTATTAGGTCGTCTTGGTTATATTGTGACCCCTTAGACTCCTATATACAGAAAGGAGGTTTTGTCATTTGAATCATCCAAGAATTGTTCATTCGTGTAATGTAAAGGAGGTTTCCCCCTCAAAGAGGCTTATTTCTAAGGCGTTCATCTACCTTTTCTATCTTTTTGTGAGCTGGTTTCATAACAAGGTGAAAAGAAACAGAACCAAAGGGAAAACGTGGAACTAGAAGAGTTATTACGAAATCATGAAATCCAAGACAAACAAAAGGATTGGGATCCCCAGTGGAGTCACCAATTTGTGGTGAAGTAAAATTATAAGTGCGGACACGAACGACTTCCTCTAGCTCGATAATGGGTGCAGCCACAACATATACATTCTATGGAATATTACCTTAGTTTAGAATCAATCAAGAGGTCCTACCTCTTGGTCGCTTATCCTGCTTGATGATGTCCTCGCTTGCTCTCTCCAACAATCTCTCGCTTCGTTCTTCAAGCTCCTAAAACAAGTAAACAACAACAACACAAACATAATAATAGACAAATTGCAATTCAACCTACTTAACGAATCATGAAGCATTAAGACACGAATATGTAATATTACAAAACATGTAAGAAATCAATTGATAGTTACATATATTAATATCAAAGAGAGATTACAACCCTTCGTCTTGATGTCGCAGTCTTCCTCTGACAAGACTGGGTTCCCACACACTTCTTCTAGCACTCCATGATGGCTTCAAACAACAATAATTCAAAGGCTCTTCCATTTAGGCTTCACTCCAAACCAAATACACTTCTCCCTCACACAACTAGATAGCTACAACTAGTAACAGCTTGTTTGTCTAATCAAAATAGTATACTCACACTCAGCCAACACTCTCACTAGCTTGTGCTTGGGAAGAAGGGAGATTTATACAGGAAATATGGATGGGAGATGGATCCTCTTCTCATGGGAGAAAGACTTATCCCTTGAGGTAGTTCCATCATTATAGGGGAAAGGAGACCAAACTGTCATCTTTGACCCCATCCGGCCAAATCATTTATCAGACTTCCGTTATGAAGCTTCTAGAGCTGGAAGCTTCAGTTCTACTTTAAAAAACTTTCCATAACAAGACTGGAGCAACTGGAACACAACTCAGTCACAATGGTCGGTGTGGGGAATAGTGCTAATCTCTGCACATCAGTGCGGGGGAGACAAAGGTCATTAGCGTCAGCCTTGTAAACTGGGCAAAACAGAAGTTTCAAAGGAAATGGTGCAAAAGGGAAATGATCTTCTCATGAAGAGGGACATAATGGGAGTTTCTCCATGAAGAAAAAGCATGCAGGGTTCACTGTAGAGTTCCTCCAGGATCAAGGAACAGGGAGTATAGGGACAGTGACAAAATGATGTGTAACACCTTGTAGCATGAGAGTGAGGTTTCTACGGTGGAAACTCTATAACATGAAGTCATGGTGACATTATATCACGAGGGTGAAGGTCATCACAGTGGAATTTCATATATATTATTAACCCCAGTAGAATGACAGGAAGGTTGCCATGGTGGAAGATCATGAGCCACAACAGATTGACCCATGCCTGTTGCAGTAGCATTACCATAACATCATTGGTGCAACTTTGTGCTACAAGTGGTATTGTTGGGTGAAATTAGTAAATATTGGATAGTGTGCATTAGAGGTCATAAGTTCGACCCTCGGTGGTGAACAGGTCAATATTATATATATAATATATATATATATATATATATATATATATATATATATATATATATATATATATATATATATATATATAATATAGATATATATATATATTATATATAGATATATCTATAGCCTTTGTCGAATATTTAATTGGTTATTGGTGGTCATTTTATAGCTCTGGCACCAAGGCTTTGCCAATTTGTAGAATGCACCTAGAAAATGAGTATTTGTAGAACAATCAATTTGTTATATGGTTTGATATGGTTTTTGTGCATTTTGGAGTCATTATTTGTCTGAATTGAGTTTCAGAAGAAATTGGATGATCAAGGTTCTTAAATGAATGCAACTAGAAGGGTTTGATGTATTTTTTACTGATATTTGATGGCCAAAATATATTTTGTTCATTTTGAAGGCCTATGAGCATGGTATGGGTATTTTTAATATATGAGGTAAACAAATTCCATTAAGGGGGTTTAATGGCCATATTGAAGAACTAGTTGAAGTAGAGTATAGGCATCGGTTTGACAACTAGAAATAGTGATTAAAATGACCTTTTTGGTATCATAATGATTGCAGGTTGTATTTGAGTAACAATATTTGCATATTACAGTAACAGTGATAGTGGCAGTAGTAGCATGTGGAGGTTGAGATGATGGTACAAGTTATGATGATGATGACAGATTGCAGATTATGACACTCCTTATATTTTAGTGATATGTGACAGTAGTGGATCCAGTTTGAAAATGAAATGAAATATAGGTCCAGAAGAAAGTTGAAGAAGAAGGTCAGTACCACCACCGAGGTTGGAGCCTCAGTTGGGTTGGATCCTAGAGCAAGTTGGAGCCTTCTCATTCTTGAGGTTGGAGCATCCATCAGGTTAGAGTTTAGAGCAAGTTAGAGCTCATTCATCGTATTGTTTGGTGCCTCAATTAGCTTGTAGCCTATAAAGAACAACTTCTTGCATCTTTGAAGTTAGTGCTTCAATCAAGTTGTAGCCTACTATAAGTGGAAACTTGCATATTTTGGGGGTAGTTGCCTCTAGCAGGTTGGAGCCTACTAATCCAGATTCGGGTGTGACAAAGGACCCTTCCAAGACCTTTTACTTTAGTTATGTGTTAAATTGCATTTTTAAGAGAACATAAATGAATACATGTGCATGTTGTAAAGAAGAGGAACATGTCAATCATCAGCAACATAAAAACATAAGCCGTTGATAATGGAGTTCGTCCACGAGGGACTACATCTCGGGCCCTGGTGTCAAGATGGTGTAGGTTGCTGCATTAAGTGTTGTCAATAGTGATGATGTACATAAGAGATGATGTCACTATCATACAAGGAAAATTACCTCATGCAGGAGTGGCTCCAAGAGATGTTGCGCTACAAGAACTCTCAGTCAAAAAGACTCCTATCAATATGACACAAAACTCATGCATGATGATCATCCCGTCAACATGGCATAAAAAGGGATCTCAATGTAAACATACATGGCAAAAACATGAATATTCCATCAACATATGACAAAGGGATCTCAGACAAAACATGACGAATCATGACAACAAGTACATCACACAAATGATTCCGCATCACATCAAGAAGGAATCATGAAAACAAGTAAGAAACAAGATCCAACATCAAACATCAAACAAGGATTTGTGCAACACAATGCATAGAAAAAAGAATTACATGAACACACTACATATACCTCACATCCAAGGGCCGTCTGAAGAAGAGGATGTCCAACTGTTGAAGTTGTTCATGCCATCAATCTTGTTGCGTCGAATCTCATGGAAATGGTTGCTGGCACATGAATGTTGACACCTGCACTCCACTCAAAAAAGTGGCCGAAAAATATGAATGCACCCTCAGATTCGTGGTGTCGAATAGTGCAAATTGACTGTCAAATTTTTGAATTCTGAGAAAGTGGAAATCTTGGGCTCTAGGAATCTTTTAGATTCCCCCTAGATTCCTTAAAGATTCCCTCCTCTGGGTCCTCTGCAAATCGGCTGTTCAAATCAAGAAACTAACTGCACCATCGGGTTCATGTCACTAGGAGGTGTAAGATCAACATAAATTTTGTCCAATTTGGACACTGCAAAAACTTCACCCTCCTGCAAAATTCTGCCTCGAACTATGTGCCCTGCCTCCTCTCTGCTTGCGCGCACTAATGAACTGCTTTTAATAAAAAAAATTGGGAGACTTAACAAGAATTCCATTGTGGCACGTTGGTTGGAGATCTGGTTAATAGTGAGGAGGTCGGGCGGTCAAACCCCACCTCCTCCTCTTTTTATATAACAAAATTTTTAATTTTAAACAAGGGTTGGGTTGGGCCAGCCCTCGCCTACCCACCCAACCTCCTTCGGCTCCGTGCAATTCTTCTTTAAGTGGTTTGTTGTGTGTTTCTTTTTGGGCATGGTTGGGTCTATGCCCCAAGGGCCAACCCACCACCCGTTTTATATATATATAGATATATAGTGTCGTGGTGTGGGTTGTGAGGTGGCGGGGTCATGGCCACCCACCCTGCTTACTTGTTGGTTCCATGGGAGGGGGAAGGGCCGAGGGTAATGGCCTGCCCCTCCATTAACAACTACCTTGAACAATTGGGGTGGCAATTTTGGTGACCCGCCACCCTTTTTTAATATGTTTTTGTTTATTAAAACAACATGGTCATTTGTGAAAATTTTGATTTTAAGCCGAAGGAGTCATTTTAACGAGGCAACAATTTTGCCTAGAATCTGGGTGGAGTTGGCTGGATTCCATCCGCCAGAAAAGTTCAAATTGTGTCTTTGTTAATCCTTCCTAGTGAGCAAAAAGTCAACCCAACTTGGACTGCTCCTAACTTTCGCATACAGACTCAGTTTGACGAACCGTTCACACCACCGTGATTAAGACAACAAGATCTACACTCTGATCCTTGTTTGTAATCATTTTGATCACTTTGATTTTCGAGCTTTCATAAGCCCTCTTTTTCCTGTGTGTGTCCATGGAACCACCTGGATCAATCCTCCCCACTGAGGAGCTTTCGGTCCTCCAAAAGCATGAAAAACAATCTGCAACTTTTATATACCTTGTCTGCATCACAAGCGTCCTGAAAGGCCTTGCTTCCATCTCCTTCACCTTTTTCTTCGGAGCCTTAAGCGATGAGCCGACACCTACAACCTCTAGTACATTGTTTTCCAAATTACATGCTTGACTCTCATTACCAAGTAATGACCCAAGCATCCCACACTTACCACGAGTTTATAACACATACTCGGTGGTTAAGTTTACATCAAAATGGACACAATACCCCGGCTACGAAAACAAGGCCAACTTATCATTGTTTCTTCAACAAGTGATGGAAAATACATCATCACTGCAACATATGATTTACAAAGATAAGGCCAACACTATTGTTTTGACAAGTGATGAAAACACGAAATCACTTTCATCGTTTAAAATGCAACTCAAAATAATACCAGAGGTCATTGTTGTTGAACAAGTGATGGAAAACACATCATCACCTTTACATTTTAAAATGCAACAAATGATTTAAAAAAGCATGACCATGATGTGCTAACATATCTAGAAACCATTTTTCACTTATCAATGTGAATGGGTCATTCCCTTGTGGTGGTTTTTCTTGTCGAACAATTGTTTCACCTAGTTCATGCACTGACACTTCGTCTTTAAGGCGATGTTCTGGATGGAGCCTCCAACATGTGGCTTTTTGATGGCCACTTCTGTCGCAATGACTGTAATAGGTCATCTTCCTCCAGATTTTCTTAACATGTTTCTTTACCTGCTGTTGAGAGGGTTGTTCATGCCTCCTTCTTTTGTGTACTGCCATTCTTTTCCAACACTTAGAAAATGTATGGTTATGTAATCCACAAAAGGTACAGGTTTTTCGTCTCCATGATTTAAGTTCATCTTTAACAACATGATTATAATCGAAATGAACATTCGAATGTTGAGAGTGGTTATACCTTTCCTCACCATCTCTGGTGTAAGTATGGCGATGAGAGCTTTCCTCAGCTCTTTCCCTGCAATGGAAAATACCATGGGATGATGGGGATGTGTTCCCATCATTCTATTTCCTTGACAATTTTGACGATGTCTCAGAAGAATCTGACACCTTTGAGCATTCTCCTTTGGTGTATCTCAAGCCTGCAAATTGAGGTCTCTGCACAACCTCCAATGGTTGAGTTATTCCTTGGTTATTAACATCAAGTTTTTCTTCCTCCTTGTGCCTCATCGTTGTAAGGAGCCTCATGTTTGTCCCTATAATTGGGATCTCCAAATCTCCAACAGAAAGCATACTATGTGACAATGAAACCGAAAGGAAATCAACAACTTTTACCTCCTGTTTCGATTTGGAAACAACTAATGAAGGTTACTCATCATCTATTGTTGGTGGTTCGCTAGTTGTCTCGGCGCATTCCCCAACTTCCTTTCTGACATACCCAAGTCCTGCCTAATGGGGTAATTCTTCTACTTTAATGGGGTTGACAATGCCTTGGCCATTAACACCCAAGCCTTTCCCTTCATACCCCATTCTCTTCAATATTTTGGAGCCAATTCCTGTGGTGTGATTTTCAAAAACAACGAAATCATCATCAGGAAACATACATGAATTCGAAGAACTACTTTTGACCTCACATGGGTCACGCTGCAGCTTTTCCAAGGCCTCGTCCTTAGCTTGCAGCTGTTGTAGCAAACTTTGTTTTTCCTCCTTCTATTCATGTAGACGCATCTTCAATTCAGCATTATCTATTTGAATACTTTGGTTGTTTTGCTTTAGTTCTTCCAGGGTCTCTTCCGGGGCTTGCAACTAAAGCTACAATCGCTCCTTTTCCTCTGTCTCTTTCTGTAGAGTTTCACACATTATTTCCACCCTTTTGGAAATTTTGAGCATAGTCTCGTACATCACTTTTTCATCCTCTGTCGCGACATATTCCATTGTTCACACTTGCAATTCACATCCACGCAAAGACTGCTCTGATACCACTTAATCCGAGTCCGAGTGTGACAAAGGATCCTTCCAAGACCTTTTATTTTCATGATGTGTTAAATTGCACTTTTAAGAGAACATAAATGAATACATGTGCATGTTGTAAAGAAGAGGAACATGTCAATCATCAGCAACATAAGAACATAAGCCGTTGATAACAGAGTTCGTCTAGGAGGGACTACATCTCCGGGCCCCGGTGTCAAAATGGTGTAGGCTGCTACATTAAATGTTGTCAATAGTGATGATGTACATAGAGATGATGTCGCTATCATACAAGGAAAATGCCCTCACGTAGGAGTGGCTCCAAGAGATGTTCCACTACAGGAACTCTCAGTCAAAAAGACTCCTATCATTATGACACAAAACTCATGCATGATTATCATCCCGCCAACATGGCATAAAAAGGGATCTCAATGCAAACATACATGGCGAGAACATGAGTATCCCATCAACATACGACAAAGGGATCTCAGACAAAACATGATGAATCATGACAACAAGTACATCACAGAAATGATTCCACATCACATCAAGCAGGATCATGAAAACAAGTAAGAAACAAGATCCCACATCAAACATCAAAGAGGGATCTGTGAAACACAATGCATAGCAAAAATAAGTACATGAATGCACTGCGTATACCTCACATCCAGGGACCATCTGAAGAAGAGGATTTCCAACTACTGAAGCTATTCATGCCATTAATCTCGCTATGTCGAATCTCATGGAAATGGCTACTCGCACATGAATGCTGACACCTGCACTCCACTTAGAAAAGTGGTTGAAAAATCTGAATGCACAATCATATTTGTGGCTTCGAATAGTGCAAAATCGACTGTCAAATTTTTGAATTCTGAGAAAATGGAAATCTAGGGCTCAAGGAATCTTTTAGATTCCCCCTAGATTCCTTAAAGATTCCCTCCTCTAGGGCCTCTACAAATTGGCTGCTTAGATCATGAAAGTAACTGCGCCATCAGGTTCGTGTCGCTGAGAGGTGTAATATCAACATAAATCTTGTCCAATTTGGACACTGCAAAAATTTCACCCTCATGCAAAATTCTACCTCGAACTGTGTGCCCTACCTCCTCTCTGCCTAGGCAAACTGATGAACTGCGTTTAATAAAAAAATGTGGCAGACTTAACAACAAGTCTGTTGTGATGCGTTGGTTGGAGATCTGGTTAATAGGGAGGAGGTCAGGGGGTCAAACCCCAACTCCACCTCTTTTTATATAACACAAATTTTAATTTAAAACAAGCGCTGAGCTAGGCCCACCTCCGCCGACTCTGTGAAATTCTTTTTTAAGTGGTTGGTTGCGTGTTTATTTTTGGGCGTGGTTGGGTCTGTGCCCCAAGGGCCGGTGCACCACTCGTTAGATATATATATATATATATATATATATATATATATATATATATATATATATATATATATATATATATATATATATATATATATAATGTCATGGTGTGGGTTGTGGGGTGGCAGGGTCATGGCAGCCCACCCTGCTTATTTGTTGGTTCCGTGGGAGAGGGAGGGGCTGGCTGTCGTGGCCCGCCCCTCCATTAACAACTACCTTGAATGATTGGGGTGGCATGGTTGGTGGCTAGCCACCCTTTTCTAATATTTTTTTGTTTATTAAAACAACATGATCATTTGTGAAAATTCTGATTTTAAGCCAAAGGATTCATTTTAACAAGGCAACAATTTTCACTGGAATCTGGCCAGAGTTGACTAGATTCTGTCTACTGGAAAATTTCAAATTGTGTCTTTGTTAATCCTGCCCAATCAACGAAAAGTCAACCCAACTTTCACTGCTCCTAACTTTCGCGTACAAACTCGGTTTGATGAATCGTTCACACCATTGCGATCAAGACGACGAGATCTACACTCTAGTCCTAGTTTGAAATCATTCTGATCACTTTGATTTTCAAGCTTTCATAAGCCCTCTTTGTCCTGTGTGTGTCCCTGGAGCCACTTGGATCACCTGCAAATTGATGTAAAGAATTGAAAATAGAGCATACGAAGAATTAGTGGTTTTCCCTTATTTCCACTTAAAATATTTGTGTCTCCTTGTGATGTGATGCACTTTTCTATTATTTCTAGTTATGTTGTTTATGTGATGATGCATGGTGATAAATGATTACATAATGTTTATGATCACTGTTAAATGAATATATTATTAATTAAGATAATGAACTTGTAAAATTGACTTCATGTTAATTCACCCTCCCTCTTAATGTGACCGTGGGAAAACAAATGGTATCACAGCAAGTCATATTCAAGAAAAACCACTGGAAGATAGATCAATGCAATATGGATTTAGATACAACATCAATTATCCTTCTAGAATTCAACCTAGGGGAGGTCAAGAGAAAGAATGAAATTTTTATAAAGAAGCTAGATAAATTCAAGAAACAATTAGGAGAAACAAAAAAGAAGTTACAAGAGAAAAATTCCCTACTCAAGCTTCTCAAAAAAGAGGCAAATATAGGAAAGCAATCAACCAAGGGAATTTAGAAGAAGTTCAACCCAAAACAAGAGGAAAATTGAAAACATCCAAGTACCATAGATGCTCTCTGGGTCGTTGTTTCCTATGCCATTCATTTGGTCATAAAGAAATTACTTGTGGTCATTTCCCATACCATCTTTACCAAAGGAAGTACTCACCTAAGACTAGGAAGGAAGAAAATTGTGGTCTTATTTTATATTATAAAAAATAAAAGGATAAGTGGTATGTTGATAGTGGGTGTTCAAGACAAATGGCAGGGTATCAAAGTAATTTTATTAGCATCAAGGAAAGATACAAAGGAAAAGGAGCTTTGGAAACAATGTAGCCACCAATATAATTGGAAAAGGCACGATTACCATTGATGAGGGAAGAACAAAAGAACAAGATTCCTTATGAATTGAAGGGCTAAAGCACAATCCCTTAAGTTTCAGTCAAACATGTAATCAAGGCTTTGATGTCATATTAAACTCCAACGGATATGGAATTCAAAATTTAAAAATAGGTAAAGTGGTAGCCAAAGCTATTACAACTGAAAATAATATATACATTCTATATTAATCAAGGACCAAGAGCAGTTGTAATGAAGAAGATAAGATTGTATCCCACTGTCTTCAGACTGACTCAAATTCATGTAGAAGAGTTCAAGTTTGTTTGAAAGCTCAAAACAAGAACTAGAAAGTAAGATAAATCTATATTTTTTGTGAGTACATAGTGCATCACTACTAGCATAAAAGAATTTTATTTTTTCCCAAATAATTGCATGGAATTAAAATTATTGACCTAGCTACCCTGTAAAGAAAGGAGGAAGTGTATTAAATGATTTCATTATGAATATAGTCATATTTTAGATTAATTTCAAAGTTACAATAAAATATATTGTCATTAAAATTGATTTTAGGGTTTGTTAAATTTGACCCCTCAACGTTCAATATACCGAATATGTGGGTTATGAGTCCATGAACTTGGCTTTCCTAGCCTTAATTGCAGCGATGAACTTGTCACCTCTAAACACCCCAAATAAAGAAAGTATGCACAGATCATCATCCTCTTCTATACCACGACTTTATCGATTGTTTGAGCATCATTTAATGGGAATTCAAGGGTCTATAAAAAAGCTCAGTGGACTCCCCTTTCTCAACCAAATGAACTTGGGCCTAAACTCATTGGTCCCCCCCTGAGTTTGGGGGTCAGCAATTCCACTCCTTTTCATGGTGTATGTTGGGTAATATAATTGTGAATTAAATTACTTACATTAAATGTCAATCTAGATTCATATACTTGTGAAATAAACTTGCACAATATATTCTAGGAAATTAACTCTCAATCAAAAAGGAAATCCTAATGCACATACTTTCTTTTTCAGAAGTATCAAATTCAGAACTTGGAAAAGCAAAATTTTAATCTATGAAAATTAAATGACAATTGACATGAGAGTAAACTTTACTCTATTGAAATGAAAATAAGTCTATTCTTGTGATATGAAAGTAAATCTATCTTATCAACAAGAAAGTAAATCTATTCTAATCACTTGAAAGTAAATTTAATTTAGAAAACAACAAATCCTATACTAAGAAAGCATTGAATTCTTAAGCTATGAAATTTAAAGGCAACCTAATTTGAAAGCAATGAGAGAAGAATTAAAAGCATTGATGTGTGCATTGTCAAATTAGAATCATTCATGATTATCTATGAATCTAAGAACAAACAATTTGAAAAGCATGAATCTTTAACATGAATTGGAAAACAATGAATCTACGAAATGAAAGCAATAAAGTAAATCGTTTTTTTTTTTTTTACTCAAGTGCTTGATCTGTAAAAGAACATAAATGAAATGAGCATAAAATAATTTAAACAGTGCATATAATCAAAAGACTTAAAATAAACATTGTAGAAAACGAGCATTAAAGAAACTAATATATCTTGTAAAAATGAAACATTAAAATACAACCATACTCATCAAGTGCCCATCCTAAAGTGCATGATAGGTGGAAAGTTCAAGAAGCCATTTGATCAAACACCATATCGCATCATGAAATATTAACCATACCCAAAGCATTGTATTCATAACATCAATAGTATTCATACATGAAGCATAAGCATCGTCAATCTTTAGAATCCTTAACACATCAAGCATAAGCATAGCTTTAACATTCCCAAACCTAACAGAGTTTTGATAGGAGAGGACACTCTTAATTATACAAGATCTAAGATAACTAATTCATAAATGTAGACCCGCAAATCTCTCCTATATCCACATATCTCTCCTAGATCCACAAATATCTCATGTGGTTACAAACATGTGTTAACATCTAGCAACTAGCATCTCTTCATATCCTCTCACAAATATATCCTAGCTTTGATAGGAGAAACTTATGAAAACATCCACTATTTTTCTCCATGAAATGTGCTTGATCAATGATCACAAATATTCCTCAAATATTTAAGAGCTTGAAGAAAAAATGGGAATTTGAGATTTAGAGCCCAAATGTAACTATGCTGGAATCTTCAAATATTCCTACAAACATCACAAAACTCATCCAACTTTTAATATTTAACATGTTCTTTTTGTAGTATTTAACCATAAATTCACTTAAAATACCAAAATAAATGTATTGTGAAATAATATGTCTAAACCCATATTTAATCTTGAAGATGTTCTTAGTGCATGGTTATGGAGCTACAGAATATGATAAATAATGAAGTAAAGTGAAAGAAAAGAGGGTAAAATGATGGCATTTTGGAGACCCTACATTCCCCCCTACTAAAGATGTTGCATGTCCTCATGCAACTTTGCATTGATTGTAGATTTTTGTTCTCTTGTACGTAGCCTTTTGTAGAGTATAAGATTAAGTCATTTTGTGACTTTGAGATACTCTTTAAGACTTGCCAAGTCTCCTTCAATTATTTCTTTTTCTCAAGACTTGATATTGTTGAGAGCCTTCTTTTTCTGAAAGATATTTAAGTGGCTGGTTGGTTCTTGTGTGGTAACCTTGAATACTTCAAGTGATGGTTCTTGTGTGTCAACACTTTCATTTTATTCTTCTTCTTGTTGCTACCAAAAATACTTGAAAATGCATTCAAAATGAAGACCCATTCATATTAATATCTATCAATCCTTGCTGATAATCTGAATCTTTTCAAAACATATACATATTTAGAGAACCAAAAATAACAAAAACATTCAATTGGGATAATTATGTTGGTCAAGAATGTATGAGGTTATGGAATATGGAAATGAAAAATGGTAATGAATATCCCCCCCAACTGAAGGTGTTTTTTGTCTTTTGAAAATGGAGGAAATTAATGTTACATGGGAAATTTTATGAATACGTATCTTTTATCATTTAAGGAATTAATCAATAATGATTAGAAAATAACATATCTTCCCCTACTTGAAAATTCAATGAGCTACGCATCCATGAGATCTTGGTTATTACTACTAGATCATGGAATGTGAAGTGAAAGAATTTGACCTGCTTGTTCATCTCTTCGTTGCATGAATAGTGAATAAAATTTGAAATTGGAATCTTTGTATCTTCTTATTGTTGGAACCGGTATTGAATTCTAAAACTAAATCTTGATTTATTGGGACATTGTTGCACGCTGCTAAAATCATATAGCCTTCATTCATGTCCATGTCACGACATAGTTATTATCTATGTGAATAAATTTTGTTGATGTCGAACATAGAAATAAATTGTTGGATCATCTGCCATTAATGAATGTCATTAACCAACACGAGACTACGCACCATAAGGGTGAAAACATGAAGATCAGCTACACTTTTGGGCCAAATGTGGCAATGAAATTTCAAGTTTTTCCTCTTTTATCGAATTGGAGCCCTCAAAATTCTTTTTTTTTGGTAAGTAAGCACCCACGAGAGATTTAAACCAGTGACCTATCGCAAGGAGTGTCTTAACAGTGCACCGATTCACTGTCAATCCAAAGCCCCATGGGCAAGAGACCTCAAAATTCATATAAGCACTGTGAATTTTGATTCAGAATAAAAAGACAAATTGTGGAGAACTATGTTGTTGTCCTAATGATATTCTTTTCGAAAAAATTTAGTGTCGTATAATATGTCAATTTTACATTAAATGAAATGATTTTCCTTGCAATTTTTCCCACATCTTGAGAGGTATGTGTGTCTTCACATAACAGAACTTAGTCTAAAATGTGTAATTACATATATATATATATATATATATATAGAGAGAGAGAGAGAGAGAGAGAGTTAAGCTTTTCATATCAATTTTCTTTTCATGCAAAAATATATTTTTTATTATTTTTCGAAATTGGCAAAGTAATATTTTCAATTTCATTTCGCAAACACTTGTGTTCACGTAATGTTTTTTTCAACTATTTAAATATATTGAAAAACCAAAAGTACCATTTTAAAGTGGACTGGTAAACTAAAATAGTGGTATTTAAAAAAAATAAAAAAAATTGTATATATCTTATGATATTGATTTTTTATTCAACTTCTTTAAAATAGTTAAAAAAAAAAAAAAAACAAAACAAAACAAAACAAAAAAAAACAAACAAACAAACACATTATATTTAAAAGAAATTACATGAAAGACATCATATGAATTTGAAAATTTCAAACTCATATGCCAATGGATACATGATTCCTTCATGAATCCAACATGACCAACTCCACTACCTAAGGACAAATTTAAACCTAAGTTGCTAGGGTATAAAATGGTGTTGTAAGAGGGGTGCTGAAATTGTGGATTTTAGCACTCAAGAGGCTCGATCGAGCGCTTGAAACACTCAATTGAGCGTTTGATCTCAAATTTCAAATAACTCAATTGAGCTATTTTAAATTCAAATAGCTCGATTGAGTTATTTTTTAGCACTCAAGGAGTTCAATCGAACACTTAAAAATGGCTTTGATCGAGCGCTTAAATAGCTCAATCGAGCTATTGTTTTCTCCACCCAAACACGCCCTCTTTCGCCAAAAATTGTAACCCAAATCCATGCTTTCAACCATTAATGTCAATGAGATTCAAGATGCCCAAGTACATCTTACTAAGTACGAATGAATGATTTTAAGTTGAGTCACCTAGAAGATCCAACAAATATGGGACATTGATGCATTCACATTGTTTATTGGCAAGAAAACTTGTCATTAAACCATGCAAGCCTCGAAGTACTAAAAAGAAACCCAAATAATGCGTTGAAGTCGATGGGTCAATACTCGTTAGAAGGAAGGCCTTAATTAATACCCCATCATCTTTTGCAAGCATAAAGTAATAATAAAGAGAACCATAGATGCAAAATGTGTTCTTATCAGGCAGGATTTATTTGGGAAAATGAAAAGGGCAATGGGGTGACTCAACATGTAAGTCAGCTAAATGACTTTATTCATGGGTTAGGGATGAAATGTAAGTGAGAGGAAAGAAGTATGAATTTTGCAAAGGGAAAATAGTTTTGAAGCATGGAAAATTTTAGGGGCGAATTTTTGTCCTTGACGAAATTAAAGGGTTTTATATATTTATTGGGCGAAATATTTTGTATCACAGTAAAAAGTTAGATATGGAAGTTAACCCACCTTATTTTAAGGGAGAGAGTAAAAAAAGTAAATTTAGCCCTTGAAATTAGGAGTTACAACCTTCCATTTGCCCTAATTCTCAAGAATAGGTATTTATGATAGTTATTTCACCCTCCACATTCGTCAGTGTAAAAAATGTTTTTTTCTTTCATTTTCCCATATTTCATGGTATTGGGGTTAATTTCGAGAAATGACCTTATTTTTTGGAACAAATGGTCACAAAATAATAATTCATTTTATTTAAAAATTCAAGTCTTTTATTTTCATCTTTATTTGAAGATTGAATAATGATCTTGCCATATTCCAAGTTTGCATCTATTTAGTCATAATCATATAAAGAATAATGGAAAACATTTTTTTATATTTACTCCATAAGTCACTTTTTTTTTTTTTGGTTGTGGTTCACGGACACCTCGGTCAACAGGTGGTCGCTATGTCCACGGAAAAATTTGAGCTGATCGACCCCAAAGGGAATCTAGCCCCGCGGCCCACTAGCAAGGCCTAACCCCAAGGGCTTCGGACAAAATGGACCCTGTGACCTCCCTATCGGTGAGACACTAAATTTGACCAACTGAGCTAACCCTTGGGGCTAGTCCATAAGCCACCTTATATTTACGTGTAAATAAATAAAAATATAAAAACAAATGGAATATGGTAAATAAATAAAACCTATTTGTATACTTACTCCAAAGGTATGGTAAATTAATATAAATATAAATAAAATAGAGGTATGGTAAATAAACAAAACCTCTTTTTATATTTAGTCCATTACCCTTTTTCTATTTAAGAAGGCTCAAAAAAGAAGTTTTATTTAAGTGAATGCTATGAGCCAAATACCATATTTATAAAAGAGGTATGGTAAATTAATAAAAATATAAATACGCGAGAGGTATGGTAAATAAATAAATAAAACTACTCCAGAAGTCACATTATATTTAGGAACACTCAAAAAATGTGTTATATTTAGGTGAAGCCTATGGGCCAAATACGATAGGCCAAATTATTATTAATACCATGAAAAAAACATTATTAACCCTAATATTAGTATTAATAAAAAAAAATGGCACATGGTATTGATCCATGGTATTCACGTGGAATGTAGGCTATTTAAAGGGGGGAATTAAACCAGCGTAGATCCATGTTTACTCTGGATCTACTAAGCCCTGGGAGGGATCAAATATCGTAATATGAAAACTAGCATGGATTGAAAAAAATATTTGATCCTCAGGCTTGGTAGATCAGGGGTAAAAATGGATCTTTAATTTAACGTCACTTAAACATTTTAATTTGGTTAAAATAAAATAAAAAATAAATAAAAATCAATTATTAATTTTATTAATTTTTATAAATTATTAATAGTAATTTTTAAGCTCCAGGTTTATAATAACCCATGGTAATATCATGGTATTCATGTGAGCATAGACTATTTAAAGGGGAAATTCTATCAGCTTAGATCCATCTTAATTCTGGGTCTACCAAGTGCTGAGAGAGATAGATAGATTTGATCCCTCCAAAAGTGGTAGAAGTGGAGTTAAGATGGATATAAGTTGGTTTTTATGATAATAAAGATATTAAATAGACTTAGGAAATTATATTATAAAAAACATCTTAAGGTGAATGGTTAAAGCTACATTTAGTCACTTCACTGAATTAACAAAAAAACATCAAAACAGTGAAAGAATCTTATCCCTCTTTCTGCATCACCCTCGCAGAAGAGAGATAGTCAACGCCCAGATTTCCCACCATTTTTCAAACGTTCTCAATATGATATCTTCATGAAAAAGTTAAGGTACTGATGTTGGATTAGTTGTTTGAAAAATACGCTGGTTTGTACAACCTTTCATGTTCTTTGTTATTCTTAATTTGTCGTAATGATCTGTAGGGGTTGGGCCAGTGCTTGAAAAATATGCTAGTTTGTACCACCTTTCATCTTCTCTGTTTTTCTTAATTTGTCGTAATGATCTGTAGGGGTTGGGCCAGTGCACCATATGGGGTTGGGCCAGTGCACCATAGTCCTAAAATGGGAGATTGTGCTCCAAAAAGGAAATTAATCCACATGTTACAACGTTGTTAAAAATTGCAAGACGTATGAAAGTAGTGAATTATGCTAATAAGCAATTTAGATTGGGAGAGACATAATTAATTTTTTTTTTTTGTAATTTAGGCTACTTCTATTATTATACAAAAAACTTACACCGAGGCTAACCTCAGAATTCACCATGCTGAGATGGTTATAGCAGGACTTTAACACTGGAAGATGAAACTTCCTTTGAAAACTGACTTGTCCAACATACGCGGAATAGACAATAACACCAACCAAGACTGAAAGACGGACAATTGGACACAATCCGGAACCCACTGAAAGCTAAACCATTTAACACATACCAAAACCCACTATCCTGGGCTTTCTTCGGAGATTCAAAAATACATAGATAGAACAACAAACGTAGACGAAGGTGAAGACCGAATTCGACCTGAACAGACCTGAATGGATCAAAAATTGTCCCACGACGAACGTTGTGCACTGGAGTAGCCGAACACACATCATGAAACCGCATAAACGACCCCCAAAACGACGAGGAGACAAACTCAAGCATCCACGGAGGTGGATGGTTGCTCCTCAACAATTCTGCTACCATACTGATCGGACACACTCGTATCTGTGTAAGGAGCGTCACCCTTTGCCGGCTCGCTTGGACCCGCCACCACACGCGAGGCCTCCGCAGGCTGAAATCTTGGACATTGAACAGGAGAAGGTGGCCTAGGCTCCGTAGGGACTTCTGGAGAAGCTGCATTTTCGCACTTCTCGATCCGCACAGACACAAAATAAGTAGCATTTTCCAAGGAGCAGGGGAACCGAAAACGGGTTGAGGGGTGAGCGCTGTGCGAACATGCAGCTGCACGACCTCGACCTCTTCCTCTATCTCGACCACGCCTTGCCCCATGGGAGTCAACTTCTTTAGAGGGGGAATCCATTGAGGGAGAGGAGCGCTGAGGGGAAGCTCTTCCTCTGGCTCCTCCCCGAGACCCACCCCTTCGACCGATAAGGCGGAGCCATTCACGCGGCATTCTGGAGCGACACTGAAACAGGGGCTGCACAAAGAACTAGTTCGCCGCCCACCATAATTCGCAGAGAGCCAATTGACCTCGCACAAAGGCTTAATAGTAGACAGAAGCACGAAGGGCAACAAATACGAATCAGAGGGAACACAGAGGAGCGGGGCGAGACTTACCACAAAGAGCTGGCCCGGAATGTCGCCAGGAGCGCCGAGGGGCGCAGTGAGAGCACAAACAAACTGGTGCTTGCAGACGAGAGAGCCAGGGCGCCCAAAGGAAAAGACCAAGGCCTTCTGTGCTGAGGGTCGAGGTCTAAACCTTAGAGTCCGCTGCCAAGGCCCAAGCACCAGCAGCAAATCGAAGAAAGAAAGCATCCACAGCCAGATTGCGCAATGAACAGAACTCAAGTGAGGCATAACCAGCGAAGGCTGGTTCTTAATAAGCCACAGAGCGACATTCCAAGCACTGGACATTCCAACGCAGGCAGACTGCAAGCTGAACACCGGAGAGGCGAATCGAGGGCAGACTATAATGCAATTGACGACAAATTGCAGGGCGGAGTAAAGGCCTGCATTGAATTTAACAGGACGAGGGTGGCAAGCCCGTAGATCTCCCTTACAGCTGGCGGCTCTGGGCTGCCACTTCCCCAGTGGGAAGGCCACCCCCGCATTAATTTCCTTAATATTCCCCCGCAGCCGGGGATGTAATTATATTTTATTATTTAATCAAAGATTTCCAATTAAAATAATAATAAATCTATATGTATATATTAATATATTGATTGGAAGACTTCTGACAACGGTCACTTCTTTCCATTAGATCCCCTTCAGACCTTTGGGATACCTACTACTTTCTTATATTATATAGTTGGGGCTTGCTACTTGTTGGCGTGTTGAGGCAAACAAAATGTGTTTTTTTTATCTCGTAGTTGGTGTCTATGGAATAAGAAAGAAATTTGATAGCTTGACAAAAGTGGTACAAGCTATGTTTTTTTTTAATCTCGTAGTTGGACTCTCTGGAATAAGAAAGAAATTTAATCGCTTGACAAAAGTGGGAGAGAAAAGATTAATCTCTCCTATCTTAATAGAACTGGTGGTCAAGATTAACACCTACAAGAACTTTGTTGTGGAATATTATCAGAATTAATAGAAGGATATGAAAGAGTGTACAATAAGAACCTTGACAAACATGGCCACTGAAACTTGCAACATTATTTGTAGGAAGAGAAAATTATGTTTTTTTTCCAAACATGTATGTTAGTATATTACAATTTAATGAATATGTTTTCCTATAATCATATATGGTTTCATACTTTAACAAAACATTCGCCAAGACTTCACTTTTTGTTATTTAGTGAAAGATTTGCCAAAATTTTACAAGATTTTATAATTCAGTGATAGATTCGCCATGACTTTACAAGATAATATAATCCGGTGAAAGATTCACCAAAAAAGATATATATACATATTATATTATTGATAAAATTGCCTCCCATTTTTCCTATGTATCATGGGGATTCGCCCATTTGTTATACATATACATTTAAAGTGGTTCTTAAAATTTTCCCTATTTTGAAGTCATGATCGAGTAGTAAGAAGATGGAAATTTTATGGACTTCAATCATAGACATATTGTAAACTTAGAAAGAGGAAAATGAATGAGTAGCAATGGTAAAATTGGTATCTGAGAGGCTTGATAGCAATGAGAGACATGGAAGTGATATGAAATGGACTTGCACTTTACTTCTTCATGGTTCCATTGATAAATGCTTCTTCTAAAAATAAGTTGGTTTTTGAAAACCACTTGTGCATGAGTTGTTCTCCTTTGATTATCCTGGAACCTGCAAAAACTTATTGTTCTACAAATAAAATGTAAGACTATTGAGAGAGAGAGGTGATCAGTGTCTCTTCATCTCATATACATGCAAAACATTTGTGAATGGTAATAATAAAACAAATTCAAGGAAGATAACTAAAAATGAAATGCAATTTTACATGTTGGAAAGCAACGCATTTTGGACTACCCTTCAATGTTTTTTTGATAATTTCTTCATTTATATCTGATTTGAGTGATTCAAAAACCAGGTTGAAGCAAATTCATATTAGAAGCATGGTTTTAATGATTTGATGATTTTTCCAAGTCCAATTGTTGTAAAATAAAAAATAAAAATATTGACCAATTTGTATTGTCTCAAATATTGATTAAAACTATCCAATTATGTAGAGATTATTAAGAGCTTTCCAACGACGCTTAAGTCGCCTCAAAATGACATCATATGAAAAAGCTATGGTCATTTGAAGTTTTAAGAAAATATGAAAAAATGTAGGAGTGCCATGTGGCAGCACCAAAGGGTGCCACATAGTAACATCTGAAAATGCCACATGGCAATACCAAAATATGCCACGTGAACTTATAGATGTTAACATAGCATGATGTGTTAAGTTAATTGGGCAATGACATGACACTTGTTGATGTGGAAAGATGACATGGAAATGATGAGTTGGAAGGTTGACTAGGGGATGACATGGCATGATGAGTTGGCAAGATCGTTGAGCAATGATGTGGCTGGAATCTTACAAATAACGCCTTCTAGAGGCTTACAAATATCTCATGTTTCTCATAAAAATCAAGAGGAAATCATGTCCTCTTTCGTAAAATGCCACATCACCCTTCTAGAAGCCTCAAGGAATCAAATATGATTTGGGGTGGGGTTTATGCCCCTTATCCTATTGGCTTTTGGATATGTTCATGGATATAAACCAAATATTAATTGTTTCTCCCCACGTGCTAATCATAAACATGAAATACCCCTGATCACCATGTTAAATCTACTATAGGCATCAAACAACTACATGGATTATTAAACTAGCACTATGACTTCACATGACATTTGTTTGATGATGAATAACATAAGGCATAGGATATGTTTTATTTTTTTGTTTCCAACATAGGTTTGCTTTGAATAGTTTTCTTTTCAAATTCCCTCTAAACTCACAATTTTAATTTTGATATACATATTGCCATATGATATTAGTTTTTGTAATTTCATTTTTTATCTAAATGTTTAGATTACTTTTATTTTGTATTCTACAATTTATTTTCATAAGACTAACTTCATTATGCTTTGGCATGATTGAGGAATTTCATGGATGAGATTGTCTATAAAGAAGATAATTTTGAGTGAAGTTCTTGACCAAAATAATCTCACTTAACTTATTATTTCATTAATCCCAATAAAAAAATCCCAATCAAGCTAAAATACATCCTAACATATATATTATATTGTCTTTTCTCTAAAATAATGAATATATACATGTTTGAGAACATAAACAGCATTGATAGTTGAATTATTATAATTTAATACATTTCAAAAATAAATAATATAATATTAAATTACTAAAAAAAAATAATATAAGAAATTATGGCACTATTAATCTCAACAGATCATTTCTTAATTGAAAAACTTAAAATCCTTGATAATCCCATCCATATTTATCAAACTATTTAAAACATATATAATAAAAATTTTGAAGTTTTCAATCTGGATTGTAGGATTCTCCTTGGAATTTCTTTTAACTTGTAAATTTCATTATTACCATTTAACTACATTTTAATTAGATTTTAAACTTTCACATATTATGTCAAAGCATAAAGCGACCATTTAATAGGAAAAATAACGAGGCATATCCCATGATCATTAACCAAAGTTTCAAGGAAGAATCAACATAGTATACTCTAGCATAGAATGATAATTAACTGAACTTTTCTAACTTAAGTAGACGGATGGTTTAAGTAACTTTTTAAATGCAAACATGAGGTGAGAGTTTCAATAATCTCAATTTATCAAGACTTTCAACACAGAACGCTATTCTTTTTAAGTTATGCAAAATAGTAACTTCCTGTTTGATGTGCTCAAGCCTCATATTCGTGGGATAAGTGTCACCGACTTTTTCTCAGCAATGTGCATTTAAGGTTACATTGAAAACTACCCCTTTCCTAAATTTATGCACACATAATCCATTTTGCTTGATGTGGTGAGTCTGACATTCATGCACAGCTCCAACACAATCACTTGTGTTTGATGCGGTTACATTCATACACTACAGTCACAAAGAGTGATGTAGTGATTAATTTAGATGGAAGGATTTGAAAACCTCGGCTTTATGCTTTCAGGGATCTTGGACTGTCAAACACTCTGTAACAGAAACGGAAGGCTGGCTAAATAGTAAAAAGTGTGCAGGTTTCTGCATGCAATGTCACAGAGTGTGATGTAATGTTAATGGAGATGAGAGGATTTGAATACCTCCGCTTCGCTTGCAGGCATCTTGGAGTGTCAAAACACTGAACCAGAAGTGGAAGGCTGGCTAAAATGTGTGCAGGTTTCTGCATGCTTTCCTGTTCTTTGAGCTGTTAGCCTATTAAAAACCTTTACCATTCAAAAAAAATATCCCTGTTCTTTGAGCTGTTAGTCTATCAAAAACCTTTACAATTCAAAAACAAATATAGATATACTTTTAAGTTTTTATAATATCAAATAAAGAAAACGGAGATCATAGGATAACCATATATTTTTGTTTAAAATTATTCTCCCAAATTGATATCATCTGGAGCTTACTATATTCTAGAAGCTAGCATATCATTACATTTTTTTATATAGTTCCTCTTGCAAATGGAATCATCAGCAGCTTACCACATACTACAAAACTAGCATTTGATAGACCAAAAGCCTGAGAAGACCTTGTCCCTGAAGTCACAAGAGCTTATTAGGTTACAAGGTCTTCTTGAACCTTCGAACCCTCTTCCAAACATAGATGTGCTGGAGATGTTGGCGTGTAAACATGCCACTCCACTGGGTATGTTATGAGAAAACCAATCCATCTATTGCATGTAAAAAAACCAAAACTATGACAAAATCAGACTGATATATTATTGCTATGAGTAGATCCCAAGAACAGTGCTTTTAACTCAAAATGGTGTCAAGAAAATTCTAATATCAACAAACTCTAAATGAATTTTGACAGAAATTTTTTAGAACAGTTGTTTAGCCAGAGTAGAATTCAAATTGCCACCAGCTTAGGCCGACTGGAATATACCTTACATTATTTACTTTTGTCCCAACTTTCTTGCAACAGCACGGTCACTCTTTTCTCCGAATTTCCAAGCATGTCTTCCTCTTCAGTCTCTCTTTGACTAGTATTCCTTCCGTTTCTCTTTTCCCTTGCTCTTTCATATCAGAATATCAGCAACCATTACTGGCGTTCAATGCCCTCATTTACCACTCATCTTTACCAGTCCATGGCTGACTGAAGTCTGGCGGTATACTCTTATAACTGGAGCGGTGTTACCCACAACAACCCTCATACAATAGACAAGAAAGTTGTCATAAAACTCACATCTATGGATCTGCACGAACCCATTTACCCCTCTCTCAACAGTTTGTCATTTGCTTTGTTCAATAAGTTGGAAAACATGAACGACTGGGAGAATTCTTCTTGAAGTCATTCTCAACAGGGCTGCTCATATCGAAAGATCAAGCAAACGGAGGAACAACAAATTGACAAGAAAATGAGATAGGGGCCGTGCAGATCCATGGATGTGAATTTGGGCACAACCACTCTGTCCATTGAATGACAGGTACTGTGGATAAAACCATCGAAATTACACTAGCACACGGCCTGGCTTCAGTCTGCATGGACTCTCATCGATCAGTCCTAATGAGGGAACCGAAATCCAACAGTGGTTGAGGATCATAGTGATAGAAAAGAACTAGAGACACAGCAAAGACTTGAGGGAAAAGAATTGGAACAACACACTAAAGCCGACGCAGAAAATTTTATAGAGATAACATGGCGTGTTTAACTGAATTGGAACAACACACTAAACCCGAACGCAGAAAAATTTATAGAGATAACATGGCGTGTTTAACTGAATCAGATGGACCCATTTTAGCCGGCAATTTACCTCGACATTTCTGACAATGTCAAGATAGTTAATGCAAAGTACTCAGGACAATGTCAAGATGGTTAATGCAAGGTACAAAGTAGTCAGTGCTTTGTAAAGAATTGGCGGTCAATATAGATGGTGTTATCCATCCATTAATGTATGGGCAGTAGATTTGTTGTGATATAGATTGTGTTATCTATACATTAATGTATGGGCAGTGAATTGTCAATATGGATTGTGTTGTCGATGTCCATCTATTAATGTATGGCCCGTAGATTTGTTGAATTTTGATTGTGTTGTCGATGTCCATCTATTAATGTATGGCCCGTAGATTTGTTGAATTTTGATTGTGTTATCTATTCATTAATGTATTGGCATTAGATTTGTTTTCAATATAGACTGTGTTGTCTATCCGTTAATGCCTAGTTGTCCATCCATTAATGTATGGGTAGTAGATTTGTTGAATTTTGTTTAAATTTAATGGGAAAATTTAACTGGTGGTACTGTCATTTTCATTAGTATTAATGGAGGGATAGCACAGTGGTAAGCCAAAGAATTTGCCACTTGGGTTTACCTCTTTATACGTTTTTATAACTAGTTCTTTTCAAGTCCTCTTTATAAGTTTTTATAACTAGTTCTTTTCAAGTATTTTTTATATTATTATTTTTTATAATTAATAATTTGAAGTGTGATTTTTTGGAAAATTTTATTTTAACCTGCTAATTTTTCATATTCTAAAAGTTTTAGATATTTTTCATAGTGGTAAATTCATATACCTAATCAAAAAAATAAGTGTAAATCAAAATATAATCACAATTTTTATTTTATCGAATTCCAACCAAAAACTCCAAATTTTAAATATTTTTCATAGTGGTAAATTCATATACCTAATCAAAAAAATAAATGTAAATCAAAATATAACCACAACTTTTATTTTATCGGATTCCAACCAAAAACTCCAAATATTAGCACTTAAAAGTTAAAACTACTCATTTTCTTTAACACGACCTGACAAAAAGTTTGGTGCGGTAGAAAATAGTATTCCCCGCCATTTTGAGTGAGTTTGGCCCGAGGAGAGCTGGCTGGTTACGGCTAACAGCAAGGAAAGAAGGCTGGTTAGTGCAGCTCAGAGATTGCAACCGACACTGACAATTGGTAAACGCACCTTTATTTCTTGGTGGGGAACGTTTCGATGGAGATGGAAAGAGGTTCGATAGCATATAAAGTGAAAAGAAATAAATAATTATTTATGGAATAGAAATTAAGGTTAAGTGATTTGTGTAAATAAAATGGGTTATTATAATAAAAAATATATAATTAATCTTGTATTATATTTTATTATTATATTTATTAGTTTTATATTATTGATATGTTTTATTTAGTGTGGCTAATTTTAAATTAAATTTAATAATTTTTAAATAAATTACTATAATTAATAATATATAATAATTAATTTCATATTAATTAAATATTAGATATTTATAATTAATGGTTAATATTTTTTTGATAGTTAAGTACTTATAGGAATTAGTGACTTATGTCAAAGAGTGTATTAATAGTACATCTATTCACCGTCAATCCAAAGCTCTCTCGAAAATTAATGGCTAATTTTATAATAGTTATTTGATTGAAATTTAAAATTAAAATATTATTATTTATAATGAGATAACTAATTTTTCAATGGATTTAATTTTGGTTATGGATACATGTTTGTTAAATTTTTCATTACAATTTATGAATTTTTTTTCACTTTGTTTTAAAGATAAACTATATTAAACTAATAACATCAACTAAAATAATATTAATGTGAGTAACCTAAAAATTACTAAAATTATTATATATTATTTGATAATCTTAACTTTTATCTAACTAACCATTTTTAATATTATATAATCATTATCTTTAAATAAATTTAAAATAGTAATTATAATTAAAACGTGATGTAATTAGTAATTATATTTGAAGATAATCTAATAACGTTTTAATATTTTGTAATCCTGGAACATTATGTAATTAGTAATTATATTTAAAGGATTAAAAGATCTCATGTTATAACGTGAAAATGAAAACGAGATGTCTTAAGTTTTTAAATTGCTTGGTCAAATTAAAGATATTTGGAACTCTGTGAATTTAATTAATATGAATTTTCTCTTTAATAAATATTAACAATGAGGATAGCCCTAAGAGTTAGCTCAATTGGTCAAGTTGTCATAGGGTCAATTCTCTTAAGCTTTTAGGGAATATTAACAATGAGGATAGCCCTAAGAGTTAGCTCAATTGGTCAAGTTGTCATAGGGTCAATTCTCTTAAGCTTTTAGGGTCAGATCTGTTGATGGCCGAAAGGTTTGATCCCCGCAAATCAGCCTAGTCTCTAAGCCGTGGAAGTAGCGGCCACCCAATGACCAAAAATAGTTGTAAACTACAAAGAAAAAAACATTAACAACAAAGTGAAAAAGGTCCTTGGTTTTAAGTTGAAAGTAAGACGGGTATTTTACTATTGTGTATGATTCACGGTATCGTTATATTAAAGGATATATGATTTTGAAAGGCTTCTAATATTGTATATTATTGTCATGCGGAAAAGATGCGCTCTTACTTAGGCTAAGATGTTATTAGTTTTACAAATTTCAATATTAGTTGATTTTTTGTAGTAAGATTATTGAGGAGGGTTGAAGATATGATTTGCAAGGTAGCTGAGAAGTATTAAATTTATATAAAAGAAAAATAATTGTTTTTTAAAACAAGAAAGTGTGAAGTAGTTTGAATAAAGGGTTAAATTTCAATATAATATAGTTGATTTTTTGGAAGAAGATTATTTAAGAGGGTTGAAAATGTGACTTGCAAGCTAGTTGAGAAGTACTAAATTTATATCAAAGAAATATAATTGTTTTTTTTAAACAAGAAAGGTTAAAAAAAGAGTTAAATTTCTAGAAAGAAAGGTTAAATTTTCAAAAACATTATACTGTTTAATATTTTTAACATAAGAATTTATTTTTTTAAGATAAAAAGAAAAAAAAAAAAAAATTCTGAATACTATAATCTAAAACTATTAGATAGAATGTTAAAAGAAAAATTGGGTAAAATTGAAGAGAAATTTTCAATAATAATGGTTGGAGAAAGAGTGTTATTATGAACTACCTAGTTTGTAAGAGGAGTGTTACCGGGGAAACTAGTGTCCATTCAGAGTAGTCCCACTAAGACGGGTAGCTATCTTAGAAACAAACGAACTAAAGTTACTTGTGTCTTCCTTTATGAGAGATAGATGAAAGAGAAGCAGAGAGTACCAACCTCAGTCTTTCGCTTGGCTCCTTGCTTGTTTCCTCCCTCCTTTGACAGAGCTTCACCACTCTTTCCTCACTTGTCCCCGCTTCAAAGAACACCTATAGAGTCAAAGCAGCAGAATACATCAAAGCATATAAGATCTATAACCCATAAACAATATAGGATTAGATGTATATTAACCATAACAAATGCAATACACCAATACAAGATTCAGAAATATACAAGAATATGGAGGAAAACTCAAATAGCTTTATTGATAAAAGTAGTAGAAGAGAGGATTACAACCCAACAGTCTGACCCAACGCCATCCTCCCAACATGAAAGCCCTCTTCACCTCATGAAAAGCTAGATCACCCAACACTATGATGTTTCACAGAGAAACCAACAACGCTTCCTTACAAAATACAAAATTCTAGCCTCTCGATCTCTAGGATGAGGGATCCATATATATAGATATTTGCAGGTGGGTGAGTCAACTTCTGGGATTTCGATTAGTGTAATTACTCTGATAGTTCTTGGTTCCACTTAGAGATTTCATGATCTCTTATTCATCCCTAGGCGAATTCAAAGAGGCAAGTGTCAAATGAGTAATTTCTAGAAGATTCTCTAGGTTTCCACCTAGAAAAATACCTCTGCCATTTGTCTGCTCTCACTCATCGCACCCTACATAAGGGCTTTTCAATATGCATCGCACCCTCTACGTGTAACAGGTGAGATGCACCGCACCCTCAGCATGGAGTAGTCTGTATGGTCCAGTTTTGACCAGTTCTAAGCATTTTTCAGGGAGAACTTCTGGGAAATGATGTAATCAGCTGACCTTGTTCCTTTAGGGTATGAAACAACACTTTTAGGGTCTTAGAAGCCCTTGGTTTATGGACATATGTGATTGAGGTTGCAGTGCCCAAATATGTCTATAACAGTTGCCTCCTAAAGCATGAGGTCGTAAATCTTCTAATGTCGAGTGAAATGCTTTATCATGAGTATCCGAGGTTTTTTGAATTGGAAGGTGACCGGTAATAAGATACAATACAATACATTATCTTCATAATATTTTCATGATCTAGCGAAGGCGGGCATTCCCTTGCTCAGCTTTATAAATTCATTTTCATGTACATAGGATAGACAACCGTCTGTGTGGCAGACTGATGATTTTGGTAGAGCCATCATCCCTTAGCTTGGATGATTATCTGTGCAACTATGATGTACATTTTGACTGTCTTTATTTTCACTGAATATATCGCAGCCCGGATGGATGAAACTAGATCCAGGGTCTTCAAACTCATTCAATCTTTGCCCGAAGTACAAGTCAATCCATGTTGAAAAGATGTTCTGGTGTCGAACATGGAAAGACATCGCCTGATTACCAGCCAATGATGTAAGTTGTTAACAGACGCAAGAGGAATCACCAATAATGATGATGACCCTCAAGGTACTACAGTACAATTCACGTGGTGTGAATACATGAGTCGATGTCGAACACCACGTAAAATCTTTTGGTCGAAGGCCATTGATGTAAACCTGTTGACGGAAGTTAGAAACTTGCCATTGAGGCATGCAAGCTTCAAAGTACTGAAAGGGTTGTTCCTAAGTTGACTTCTTAGATAATAAGCTAATGTCGACAAGAAGTGACCCGTCGTAGGAGGGCCTTAATGAATCCGACATCTACGACACGGAACAGAGAAAATGGTTTTGCGGAGGTGAAAACGATCTAATGATACAAGGTTTAGGGTGGTGATCATGAAAGAATGGAGCGTGAAGGTATTGCAGCGGATGAGGCATAAGTTGGGTTGGTGAATTCTCTAAGTGACTTCTCTTGAACATATCAACGACACTAAAATGGATTGGTAGCATTAACCCTAAAAATGGATGGTACGGAGGACTAATGGTGATATGACTGATGAATGGAATAACCCAACCCAACTCAATCATGGTGATGGAGTGAAAGTGTCATGTTCAAGAGCGACCTCCTACCAATAAAGTTCTTCAAGTTTTCTTTCCAATTTTTCCCCAGTCATTTCTAAACAGTACCTCTTTATTTTTGTCAAGCTTGAGGAGGATAACATATGCTTGTTCTATAATTTTCCCTTTGGGCAAACCTGTCACTATGTTTTAGTGAGCCTACCGACAGTGAAACTCGCTCTTATCTGTAATGGACAAGTTCGCTGCTATTGTTTTAATGAGTTTAACGACAAAGATAACTCGACCTTTTCAGATTTAGAGAGTCTGAAAAGAGACGAAAAGGAAACTCCAATAATCCTTTTTCGTAGTATAATCCCTTAAGTCCGAAAAAGTATAAAATAATACAAAAGGGATGACTCTTCCGATCATTTTAACGAGCCAAAAAAGACAAGTGCTTGAGATTTTTGCGTCATGATCCCTCAGGTCCAAAAAGATTAAATTATAGAGGAGGGATGGCACTTCCAATCACTTTAACGAGCTAGAGAGGCCAATTTCTTGGCAATCTTTTTATATTTTACGAGTCTAAAAAAAGCTTAAAAGAGACTCGTCTTTGAGGAACGAGTGATATTTTCAGGTAGCAGCTGGTTCCAGGTAAGATTTGGAACTTTTCAATCACAGTAGTGTAAAGAAGGTGGCTGACAGAATCACTCGTCGCAGTTGTTCCTCAAAATGGTAAACAATCAAGTGGAGGCGGATGATCGGCTAAAAAGTGGAGGTGATGGTAAGAACACAACCAAGGCTCAAAAGCTGATAGTAATGCGATCACAAAGGTTATTTACCGAAAGTGGGTTCATTTTTTAATGAGCTTGAACTTTAGGGGAACATATGCTCATAACTAGGTTTATTTTTTAACGAGCTTGAACGTTGCGGAAACATTGCTCCTGATAATAGTTAGAGATGTTCGATTCACCATTAACACTATGTTCTCTTGACAATCATACTACCTGTTAAATTGCTCCATCAAACTAATTTAGAAATGTACATACATGCTTGAAAAATGAGTTAAAAAACCAATACCTTACTTGAATTACGTGAACAATAACATAAAAGTAGTTTTTACCTCTCATTTTACCATTTCATTCAAATTTGGGATTGTTCGAGCTCTGGAGGTGCTTTTCCCCTTCGATTTTCATCAGCTGATTCTGGGAGATTCCGTGGACTATTTTCGGTGCCATCTGGACCAGGTAGGAGCTAACCCTGAGCTCTTCAATTGCATTCTTTCCTTTTTTGATTCTGAGCATGTTTTCCTATTTTTCTGAGCCTCTAGGGTTTGAACATTTCGTTCTCTCCCCATCGCACCTAGTACACATCAAAAGGTGCGATGCATACTAAGCTGGCCATTGGCCAGTCAGTATGCATCCCACCTAGTACACAGCTAGGGTGCGATGGGCGCAAAGAGGAAAGTTTATGCACTCATTTTTCATGGAAATTTTGCCTGTTTTTGCCCAAATCAGGATCCTAATTCTTCTCTTGTTTGTTTTTCAGAGATTCATCGGAGCAAGATGGTCATTACATGGCGTGAACGCAAGCATGAAGAAGAGGATATGATTGCCTTACATGATCCAGGTAGGGTAATTGCATTGCGGAACTATGGCTTGCTCAAGCTCTTTCGCATATCTAGCATGAGGCAACAAATCAACTTGTTGCAATATCTTCTCAATGCATGGGATCCTACCAATCAAGTGTTCCAGATTAGAGGTAAATCCATCCTTTTGACTGTTGAGGATATCTACTTTTTGACTGGTTTATCGAGACGTGGTGCCCCTCTCTCACTATCAAGATCCACCCATGGTGGTGAATCTATGAGGGATTAGATTCACCGATACTGTAGAGATGGATCTCAGCCGAGCGGGGACGGCAAGATCAATATTAGAGGTGTGACTGACCCATCCTTGAGGACTATCTTATTCACCTTTTCTAGATTGGCTGGCAGTGCAACTCTTCACTTGGCCAACATGTCCTATATGCAGTATGCTTTGGAATGCCTTGAACCAAAGGTATTCAACTGGTGTGATGCAGTACTTCCGGTGATAGAAGAATAGCTTACCAAGGTGAAGAATGGAAGATCCAATAACTTTGGTTATGGTTCTATTATGACCGATTTCGCCTTGGAGAAGATCCCACTGATGCAGCCACAGTACATTTCACTCGGACTGCCAGCACCGATAGAGCCACAGATGTAGAGATGGATTAATCTTATGGCCAAACATGCTATTCAGTCGCAAATTTCATTCTCTGATGCCTTCTTCGAGTGGTTCAACCATTAGTAGATGGTTTATGCCAAGTATCCATATGCTGGGATGGATTTCCAGGGCGAACCAGATTTGGTGCTACCGGCTGGCGAGCAGTGGGGTGTTATAGGTAAAATATCTGACTATATCTTTCTTTACTGCTTTTATAATGTTCTTGTGTTTTTTACATGTTATGAAGACTAATCAAACTCATATATTTGTGTAGATATTGGACCAGTGTGACCAGCAGTGTGCCCGAGGGTAGCAGTTGTCGTTCCAGTAGGAGAGGCTGTAGGGAGGGTTGTTCTTTGTGATCTGGATGTAGCGGAGACCCTTGCAGTATTGCAGGATCTGATCGAGGGTCTCACCGTTGGTATTTCAGATGTGAGGACCAATGAATTACCTCTAAGATTATAGCACCATATTACTGGCATGTCGAGTCGATGGACTAGGCTCCTATGTCTGATTGCACAAGTGGTGGCTTGTTATCACCAGCACCATTAGTCTAGGGTGCTTTCCTACATTTTTGAGTTTTGGGTCATGTGACCGATTTTGTCCTAGACACAGAACATTTTGTAAAAACTATAAACATTTATAGGTATTTTTTATCTTCAGAGATTTATTTTGGTTAAGTTATATGATCCTAATGCAAATGTTGATTGAAATTCTTTTCTTTTATAAATGCTGCAAATGTCTATCCAACACATAATTTGCTAATGAATCAGTTAATGTGTTTGAGTTTCTAGAAATGTGTTGATATTGAATAGAATCAAACTGCCTTTCCAAAATCCTGACCCTTAGGAACATACGATAGATAGCCGGATTCCGAACAGAATAGATGCCAGTAAGCTCTAGGATGATGAGTTGTGAGTCTAGCCTGACAACAAGTCGGTGTATGCCATGTACGATGGCATCAGAGAGAAGTTCTATCAATGCGTTGTACTCAGCGATGTTGTTTGTTGACTCACCAATACATACCCCTCTGAAACTCACTAACTCGCCACTTGGATCAAAAATGGCCCAGGATGCAAAAGATAGGTTCCGCATACTACAACTATCTCCGTCGGCATATCCAGCAAATGATTCCAATAGGTTCAACATATGCAACAAATGCAAAAGTGGATTACCTAACCAAAACGATCACTCTTGACGAAAACAAAAATGTAACGAAAGCATATAGAGAGACTACTACACTTAGTCAAGCATAGTAACACTTAAGGTACAACCCGTTTCGGGGTTGCGACAGTGGAATCCCATCATAATATACTAGCTCATAGGCTCCTTTTTCTAAGACTCGCTCAACAATGTAAGGACCCATCCATAATGATTTGAACTTTCCTGCTCCCAATTTATCAGATTCCTAATCGTAAAGTAAGACCAGGTTACCTTCTCAAAAGATACAAAGCTTGACATTCTTGTCAAATTGCGCCTTGACTCGTTTCTTATGAGCTTCGTTAGCCAAGGCGGCATCACGATGGGTTTCATCCAATTGGATTAATTGCAAGAAACGAGCCTCTTCCTTTGAAGTTCTGGGGAGAAGGTCGATTGTGAACTTGAGAGATGAAATTTCGCACTGAACTGGTAAGACTGCTTCTAGGCCATACACCAATTGAAAGGGTGTAAATCCGGTTGAATTTCTTACTGATTTTCGGTATGCCCACAAGGCCGATTACAGGATTAGGTGCCAACTCCGTTTATGGACTCCAATCATCCTTTGTAGCATGCGCTTTAGGACTTTGTTGATCGCCTCACTTGTCTGTTAGCTTGCGGATAATACGAAGTAGAATTGTCATGGGATAGTCCTAATTTGGCAGCCAATTCAATCATCACGTTATTGCATAAATGCGATCCATGATCTGTGACTATAGCTTGTGGAACAACGAATCTAGAGACTACATGATTGAAAAATAAAAGAACAGTCATTTCACCGCTATTGTTTAATGTAGGCATCACCTCAGCCCATTTTGTAAAATAGTCAACTGCGACTATGATATACCCATGCCCCCCGGCCGAGGTGGGGTTACATGTCATGAAATCTATGCCCCATTTGGTGAATGGCCCAACAACAACTACTGGAAGTAGAGGTGCGGGTGGTATTCTGGTATTGCAGTTGAAGATTTGACAATCATGGCAACTTCTGACTGTAGTTATGTAATCTTTGAACATTGTTGGCTAGAAGTAACATGCTCGTAAAATATTTTGCACCATAGCATAACCAAATTGATGCCTCCCACACGCGCCTGAATGACAATCATTCAGGACTTTTTCGGCCTCCTCATGGGTGAAGCACCTTCGCAGAACTATATCGATACTGCAACGGTAAAGTGTATCACTAACGATCATGTAGTCTTTTACTTGGTATCAAGTACGTCGTTGTTCTGAGTGAGACGTATTAGGCCTATATGTTTGGGTTTGGAGATAGATGATCATATCTCCATACCAGGGATCGGTCGACGATATTAGAAACAAAGATTCATCCATGATTGATGCTTTAGATGTTGAATCGTTGGACGATGATGGGAAGTCACATAGTAACTCTGCGAAAACCAGATATTTCTTTGATTTGGATTTTACAAATTCCAAATCAAACTCTTGCAAAATGGCTATCCATTTCGAATATTTTCCCCCAAGTAACTGACGAGATAGAATGTAAGTCATAAGGTTGCAATCTGACAAAATTGTTGTTTTGTGAAAGAGGATATAGTGTTGAAATCTCTGTACTGATTGATCAGCTGCAAGAGCTATCTTTTCAACATAGGAGTACCTGCTTTCTGTATCATTTAAGTTCCAACATAAATAATAGACAGGATGTTTGATTCCATTGTCTTCTTGAACTAAAACCATTGTGACGGTCATATCTGCTGCAGTGAGATATAGGTTAAAGTCTTTTTGATAGTCAGGAGTGTACATTAATGATGCTCTTATTAAAGATTCCTTTAGAGCATCAAAGGAAACTTGCACGACCTGATCCCAGTTAAAGGGCACTTCTTTTTTCAAAAGACGAGTAGAACCTTTAGCAAGTTCAGCGTAATTTCGAATGAACCTCCTCAGAAAGTTTGCTTTCCCTTGGAGTTTCTAAATCTGAAGCAAATTTGAAGGTGGAGGCATATCGATGATTGCCTGAACCTTACATGTGTCGAGAGGAATCTCATCCTTAGAAACTACGAATCCATGTAAATGACCAAAACCAACACAGAACACACACTTGTGTGGATTGAGTCGTATCCTGTAGTGTTGGCAACATAGAAATATAGCTCTCAAATGCTGTGGATGATTAGTACGCTTTCGTGAATGAGCCAGAAGATCGTCGAGATATGGCTGAACGATGTTCTTGATGTCATGGAAGGCATAATTCATAGCCCTCTGAAAAGTTTCCCCTACGTTCTTTAAACCGAAAGGTACCTTGCGATAAGCGAATGTGCCCCACGAACATATAAATGTAGTCTTCGACTGGTCCTATGGGCGGATATTATTTTGATTATACCCAGAAAATCCATCTATGAATGAAAAGATTTCACATCTGGTGCATTCATCAATTATCTGGTTGATGAAGGGTGTAGGATAGTTGTCCTTTGGACAAGCTTGATTTACATCCCTGTAATCAATGCACATTGTAATCGTTCCTTGTTTTTCATCACATGAATGATATTCGATACCCAATCAATTAGAGGAAACAGGTAAATGAAACCAACATGTAAAAGTTTTTCAACTTCTGCCTTGATGGCAACGACTTTCTTCAGGTGCACCTGCCTAAGCCGTTGTCTTACCAGTTTGACATCTGGATACATCTTGATTTCATGTTTGACTATACTCGAGTCAATGCCTGGCATTTCTTCATATGACCATGTAAAGACATCTCTAAACTCGTGAAAGAGAGCGTAATATATTTCCAATTCTGAAGAAGAACAAGATTTGCCAACATGAATATTCTCCACTACATCTGGTTTGGTCGAGATATTCATGGCGACAGTTTCTTCAATATTGGATAGATTTTGCTCGAAATCCACCGTATTTACAATATTTGATAGAAAATAAAAACCTGAAGGATGATTAAGGTCGCTAGAACAATCTTCGTGGTAATACGGAAGATGGGAATGATGGTTCTAATCTTCCCATGGTGCCTCTCCTATCATCATTGATTGAATGATTCCTTTGTCTGTAGAATGTACATGCGACCAAGGATTTGAAGAGGTGCCATATTCCTTAGACCTATCTATCCAAACACTCGATGAGCATTGATTTGGGTTTCCCCTAGGCCAAGAAAATTGATTGCTACAATATTTCTATTCGGCTTGGAGGCAATACCTGGCGATGATCCATGCTAACATCATGTCTAGAAATCTTCTGAAACTTTGTAAATATAGAAAATATCATATTGCAGGTTTCCACCGTGGCCACTTCCCCCAGATTACTTGGAGGTGGTAGGGAAAAACTACCCATTAAGGTAGGGTCTTTTACGAGGCCTACTTCGATATTTTGAAGCGATTGAGAGCTTCCATGGATCATCCGAATGCTTCCCATAACTTGTGAACTGTTGGGGTGGAAGGTTTGTTGATCAACGATTGTAATTCCTCCTTGAAAAGGAAATGCAATCTTTCTAAAGTATGTTGACACAACTGCAGCCATAGCATAAATCCAGGGCCTTCCCAGTAGGATATTGTAATCAAGGTTTCCATCGATAACTTCGACGTTAATTTCTATTGTCTTGCCCCTTAGTTCAACTTGAAAGTTAATTAAGATCCAATACAGGGTGTATGTTCATCCATTGAATGCTTTTAATGTCGTTGACGATCGCGACAAGGGTGGTGAGCATAAATTTTTCTAGCAACTCATTGACATAATGCATGTAGATGCGCCCTCATCAATAATTGTTCGATGAATAGTTTTGTTGAGGGCTTTCACTTGGATGAGGAAAGCGAGTTGAGCTGATAACTGAGGTTCATATCCTTTATGATTAAAGGCCACAAGATTGGAATCCGCTAGGTCAATCCCACCTATTGCTGATAATAGAGCCTGCTTTTTGGAGGGGCAATTTTGCAGTACTTCAAGTGTCGACATAGCGGATGGCGATTGGGCTAGATCTTCTACAATATTATAATTATGTGCTACTCGAGCATGAGGATTATATGTCGATTTATTTACTACTCCCTTTGGCGGCTTTATCGTTAGCTCAAGAATGATGGGTGGCGCAATTTCGATTGAAGTTGTTGTCGAACTACTTGGTTGATCTGCAGCCTTGTTGTTCAACAGCTGTGGATTCCTGTAATCTTTATTCCTTGTCGATATCAAAACATCATTTTCCTATTTCGAAATGGACAACATAAGCACTTGGGATGGAGAAGCATTGTTGCTAACAACCAAGTTGGTGTTTGGGTTTGGAAATGAGTCAGTCAATACCATTGAGGTTTTTGAACTCTTAAAGAACTTCTTAATCTCATTTTCATGCAAACAATCTCTCATCCAATGGTCCTCATCACATATGAGACATGGCCGACCAGGTTTCTTTTGCTGAGAAGGGTTTCAGAAGATTTTTCAGTAGACAAATCATCCTGTTTCTTCTTTTCGCCTTTCTTTTTCTTCTTGTCCCCTAGTTGCTTCGATTCTTTGCCTTTGTCGATCAACATGAAATTAACCTCTGAGGTAGGAAGATTGTCATTTGCCTTTTTACTGGAAACTACAAGGGATTTACCAAACGAGGCCTTCGTAGTTTGTGTACTGGAGGTACCAATCACGCTGCTGCAGGCATGAGAGTCCCTGTTCGATTTAGGAGGAGGAGGAACGAAAAACTCTGGTCTAGGAGCATCAGGAATTTGGACGTAGAGCATGCTAGACTGAGTATAGATCAAGTCTAGATATTGTGCATGAGCAATGACTTTCTCTTCAATGACAACTCCTCCCTTGGCCACATCTTTTGTAATAGAAGGTAACAATGAATTAATAAACCATTCAGCTAACAGCTGATCAGGAACATATGTCTTTACCATTCTACGATGACGTCGCCACTCGTGAATATGATCAGATATGTGAGTGGCTGTTGTCTGTTTAAAATTGGTAAGGAGCTCTGTTCCTGTTTCATACCTTACGGGTAACTGAAAATGGGTTAAAAAGGTAGTGGCAAGGGCACTAAAGTTATCGAATGAAGCCCTAGGTAATTCGATGTACCACTTTGCTACTAGACCAGTTAACATTTGCTGAAAAAGGCAAAGCCTAATTGAATCATCGTTGAGAGTGTTGGACGAACACCACAAATGAAAGGTCATCACATGATTTGATGGATCTTCACCAAGATTTCCATTGAATTTTGGAATATCTGATGGAATTTTATGAGGAATCTTCAGCCACCACAGGGCATAAGCAATTGGATCATTCGTTAGCTGATTCAAATCTGGTAATTCTAAAGTTGCTACGAAAGGCAACTGTTGATTCAAGTTTGGCGAAGCATACCTAGGATAAGATGGGATTGCATGAGCAGTGGGTCTTTGCATACCAACATAATGTATTTGATGCTGATAACTTTGATAAGGTTGATGGGTGTAACCATTGTAATATGATTGTTGGTAACCGTTTTGAATATACGGTTGCCCATTACCTGCAAAGCTTTGTTGCTCATGTCCTTGGTAAGCTTGCTGGAATTGTGGTATTTGATATTGCACCAACCATGGCTGTGAGACCATTTGCTGTTGTCCAATACTAGATGTTTGACCAAGATGAGGGGTTAGAGTACCCATTTGAGCCTGAGTCGCTTCAGTAAAGGAGCCACTAATCGACGGTTGTGATTGAGTCACGGAGACAAGAGGTTGTTGTATTATGACTTGAGAGACTGGAGGTTGACATACAAAAGGCAGCGATTGTACTTGTGATACAGTCACAATGGGCAGTGTAGTGGGAATGTTCGACACAAGTTGATTTTGTTGCATTGAATATACAACTCTTGGCTGTTGAGGCAGTATTGGCACCCAACCATTGGATGCAATTCCAGCTTGACCCGAATTTTGTTGTGAACTCTCATATGGTTTCTCTCTCGGAGGGAACAATGAAAAAGCATACTGCCCCTCATATGGTGGCAATCTAGTGTTCAAAGGGTAAAATGGTCTTTGGAGACTGGACTGCCTAAATTGATTTTGTTGTGAAGGATCAATTCGTTGAGACTCAAAATAAGATATTCCAGATAAGATTCCGGATGAACATATAGGAACAGACCATACTATCGAAATGGTCCCTGAGTGGACTCCATCTAGTGGTTGAGAACTATTTGGGACAGATGGTACACCAGCGAACATTGTTGGAGTGGCGACAAGAGGTTTTACTACTGTTGTATTAGATGACACTGTCCTAGATGTTGATGGTTGTTCAGACATATCGAGTCTATCCAAAAGATTTCCTAGCGATTCTATAGGAACTTCCGATGAAGGGTGACTAACTTCTGTAGTAGAAGGATATAGGTGGATCCCAGTTCCAAAATGCAATGGAGTACTAGATGGAAGACCCTCCACAATCTCTTCTATAACAATCAATCCAGGTGGAAGAGGTAGACCGTCAGGTCCGTAAAATATTTATGGTGCTGAAGAAGGTATAGACTCTGCAGCGATAGATGCTGGAGGGACGACACCTTCCAAATCAGCCCTAAATGGAGCTGGTTCAGGAATAGAAGTGTTTGGTGTTACACTAGGATCAGTTATAGTGTCCTCTTGTAACTGCGGAACTTCTTCTTTAGAGGCAGGGATACCAGAAATAGTTGGAGTAACTGGAGTCTCTGAGGATGTTGAAACACAAGTTTCAAATAAACCAGGAGACTTTGACCCAGTTAAACAAGACCGCTTGGCCCGGAATGGTTTCCTTTCCAGAGTCAAAGACGGTTGACTCATTAGTATCCGTGAACGACGAGGTTTTGATTGACTTTCTTCCATGATTGCGGATTAATTGATCAACTCAAAATAAAAAGGTGAAAATGTTATTTCGAATTAAATGAATTTTATGATTCTTTGACACGACTTGCTTTTTCAATTTTTAAGAGTCGAGAAAAAGCTAAAGATAACTCTAGTCGCCTTTGATTTTTAATGAGCCCAAAGTGACAAGTGCTCAGATGGACCTTTTCTTTTAAGGAGTCTAAAAAGGAATGAAAGTGACTACTCTAGAAATCTAGACAGAGGGATTACCAAACCAATTGAAAAATTGTAGAATACTTTTTACGTACGACAGTCAATCTTCCCGAATGCTGTGTTCAATGCATTGCGATCGATAGGGCGACAGACACGGCTTCCTAAGGATAAAGGATATAGTCTATTGTGGTCTCCCAATATATACTCGATGGTACGTGGGAACACAAGTCTGTACTAGCACTTGTCGTATCAAGGAGGAGGAATCACCCAACCTACGATGGAAATGATAGTTACCAGGCATTACGACGTTGGAATACGTCTCTAGCCTAGACTTCTAGATGTTGTGTGTTAGGTTCCAAAGCATTTTTATGTTCATTGAGGTTTATTTTACAATTGATCTTTCTTAAGAAGTTTACCTTTAAGGTTCACCGCATGATGTAGATATAGAATTCCTAAATATGCAATCTAAGATGATAAATAGTCGTTTACTTTCCTTTTACAATGAAAATCTTGGCTACTAAGGAGAGAGAAGTAAAATTCTTTCAACATAGAGTAGAGAGCACACACTAAGATGCACTGTCTTATATAAATTTCCGCACACAGTCTAAATGCAAATGCACATGCATGTATTTGTTTTTCAGTTTCCTTAATGTGAGAATGACTAAAAGAAAACGAAGTACAGATCTAAACTATCTTTTCTTAAAGTGGCACTTTAGCAATTTCTTGTTCAAAAAACGAAAGGAAGACTAAGATGAAACTTTCAATTTCAACTTGAAAACTACTTTCGACACTTCAAAGAATTGATGATTCAAATCGAATACAATGGCAAAAGTGTAATCGACTATCTAAAAGAGGAAGACTTTACGACACTCTTTTCTTTGACTGAAAACGACACTTGCGACACTTTCAAATCAGAAGATGACAATTCGATTAAGCTACTATTTGCAAAGGAGAACTGTAAATGATGAAAAATACATTAAAAAAACATTCACAATTATTTATCAATGGAGGTTGAATAATGCAAAGGAAGAGAGTTCAACAGTGATGTACTGATCATAGACAACAAAACTACTGAATAAAGCTAAAGACAATGAAGAAAAAACCAAAATCTGGAGGCAGAAACAGTCTCACTCAATCATCACACCTGTAACATAGGGAAACAGGGATGCATCTCACCTGCAACACATGAGAGGTGTGATGCATCCAGGTTGCCAATGAGAGATAGTGCGATGATCCAGGGATGAGACTGAGCTTGGTTTTCACTCACAGTTTGCAGCTAAGTTCAGGGATTTAGGCTGAGCTAATGATAGGTAGTAAACACAAAGTATAGGGGCTGATCTAATGAGGTTATTTGAGCTACCACCAAGGCACTTTGTTACTGGGGAAACTAGTGTCCATTCAGAGCTGCTAGTCCCACTAAGACGAGTAGCTATCTTAGAAACAAATGAACTAAAGTTACTTGTGTCTTCCTTTATGAGAGATAGATGAGAGAGAAGTAGAGAGTACCAACCTTAGTCTTTTGCTTGGCTCCTTGCTTGTTTCCTCCCTCCTTTGACAGAGCTTCGCCACTCTTTCCTCACTTGTCCTGCTTCAAAGAACACCTGTAGAGTCAAAGTAGCATAATACCATCAAAGCATAGAGATCTATAACCATAAACAATATAGGATCAGATGCATATTAACCATACAAATTCATACACCAATACAAGATTCAGAAATATACAAGAATATGGAGGAAAACTCAAATAGCTTTATTGATAACAGTAGTAGAAGAGAGGATTACAACCCAGTGGTCTGACCTAGCGCCATCCTCCCAACATGAAAGCCCTCTTCACCTCATGAAAAGCTAGATCACCCAACACTATGATGTTTCACATAGAAACCAACAACACTTCCTTACAAAATACAAAATTCTAGCCTCTGGATCTCTAGGATGAGGGATCCATATATAGATATTTGCAGGTGGGTGAGTTAGCTTCTGGGATTTTGATTAGTGTCATTACTCTGATAGTTCTTGGTTCCACTTGGAGATTTCATGATCTCTTACTCATCCTTGGGTGAATTCAAAGAGGCAAGTGTCAAATGAGCAGTTTCTATAAGATTCTCTGGGTTTCCACCTAGAAAACTGCCTCTACCATTTGTCTGCTCTCGCTCATCGCACCCTACAAAAGGGATTTTCAGTATGCATCACACCCTCTATGTGTAACAGGTGAGATCCATCTCACCCTCAGCATGGAGCAGTCTGTATGGTCCAGTTTTGACCAGTTCTAAGCATTTTTTCAGGGAGAACTTCTGGGAAATGATGTAATCAGCTGACCTTGTTCCTTTTGGGTATGAAACAACACTTTTAGGGTCTTAGAAGCCCTTGGTTTATCTACATATGTGATTAGGGTTGCAGTGCCCAAATATGTCTATAACAAGGAGGTTAAGAGATGTAGAAAACAACATCAACAACAACATAGATATTAAAAACAAATGATGCTCTTAGGGAATAAGATTTCTTAACCAAAAATTTCTATATTATTTTTTCATAGTAATTGTCTTTTTCATAAACTCATCCTATGTCATGCAATACACAATATGGAATTTTAAATCTAACAACTAATATCTAAATGATGAAAAGAAAAGATCTCTTTCAACAAAAATGAATATAACCTAGTGCGTTGTACTTGAAAATAATGGAGAATGGATTCATTAGATAAGTTTGATTGTGTGTGTATTTGCCAATTAGATCTTATTACTTGGGAATTTTTTTGATCTCCCTAACTAAATGGACTCCTATAATATCTCTATCTTTTGATTGTTTTATTCAATGAATGTTTAGTAGTGTTGCTTAGGCAGCTTCCAAGTGTAGCTTGACTTACCTGTGAGCTATGTGGTTCATTCCTAAATTTCATCTTCCATATTTTCAAGTTCGTATCAAATCATCAGGGTTGAGTTGACCCCTTGTGGCTAAGACTAGTGGGGGGAGCCCTTATGGCTAAGACTGATGTGGTGAATTGTTGTGGTTGAGAGAGACCAATGAGCGTGGAGCCTCCTATGTTAGTGAGTGTAGGTGTGAAGCTCTGTTGGCAAAGCCAAGATCTTCCATATTTATGTGTGGAGCAGCGTCATCGCATTGGAAGGTTGTTTTGTTCATTTCAGGATCAAGTCACTATCTTCCATGGAGTGGATCACAGTGTATCTTGGTGTGGATCAGTGTAGATGAGCCAAGTTGGGATTTTCAAGCAAAGAAATATCATAGTCAACTTGCATACCCTCAATCAATTGTAGAGTGTGCAGATTTAGCAGATTGTACATTTTTTATTAAGAAAAAGTGAGCAGATTTGTGCAAGTTATATTAAGGAAAAGTGCGCAGATTGCACAAATTTTATGAAGAAAAACTGAACAAATTTATGCAGCTTTTATTAAAGAAAAGTTCACAGATCCGACAACCTTATAAAATTTTTCTTTTGCACACGATGATTGTGGTAAGAATGCGCAGATCCATTTTTTTGTGGAATTTGTAAATTGTTTAAGCTTCATTTGTTTTTTTGTTTGAAGCTATTAAGACTTTCTCTAGATTTAATTTGAGTGGAGCATGGAACCCTATCCTAGCCATTGTTGAAGTCGTGGGTCTGTCAATCAAGAATTTGTGGAACTACAGGAGGTGCTCATGAAGTAGAGGGACGACTGGAGTAACATTTTGGACCCTGAATAGAGGAATGATTGAAGTAACATTTGAAAAGCAAACATAAAGTAAGAGTTTGTGTAAATTTTGAACTCAATCACACTCTAGCCCCAAAATCAATTCATTAATATTTTCAACAATTTTGAAGAAGAAAATTTGACAATGATTTGAAATTTAGAGAAACAAACAAAATAAAGAAATGCAGTTCTTTACCAAATATTTGGAAGGTTAAATAGAAACAAAAACAAAAACAAAAAAATCAACCAAAGATTTGAGATGTTAAATAGAAAAACCAAAATCAATTATGTTTCATCCCAGTGTCAAAGCTTCACCAAATACGCATGCGTTAGAAATATTTTATGTGGATGGGATTTCTTTCATTGGTGTTGTATTAATATTTTGTTTTTTATGATACAAGTTCAGTGGTGAATGGTGTGTAGACTATTGGCTACTTTTTAGGGATAGATCATGAACATTTCAAAATTTTCTAAATAATTTTATTTTCTTTCAATTATGCGGGAGAACTTGTTACTGTTTTTCGTGTTTGAGTTAAATTTTAATTTTTTTGTTCAAACTTATAGATATCTTAAACTCTTTTGTATATGTTATTAAGTAGTTTTCAAGTAATGACATTGACCTTGTGATGGGTTATTAATATTTTTGTGTACCAGTGATATCATGTCAATTTAGTTTTCATTTTTCATTATTTAGTCATACCCAATGAAAGATGGTTTGAAGAGAAAATTACAAAAATTGTTTTGGAATATTCGAATAATAGTTAATAAAAAATTGAGGAATGAATTCTTTATTGTATTTAAAATTCAAGTAATTTGTGAGTGAAAAATGATTTGAAGAGTTCAATTTCATGAATAGTAGAGAAACATCATCAAAAACAAATAAGATTACTTTGCGGAATTTTACAACTCCTAATCTAATAGAATCTATGATCATGGTTTCAACCTTATAGTTGAAATCATGTTTTATAAAGTAAACTTCATCAATCTCTCCTTTAATTTTAGATAGTACGTAATAGAGTTTGGACATCATGTTAATTTGTGATTCCATCACTTAATAAAGTTTCCATAGAAATCCACTATAGATAATAAGATATCTATCCAAATATGGTTAAGACTCCTAATTATCTTAATGATTTAATAGTTCATCGGGGAGAGGGGGTGTGGATATATGTTGTTAAATGTATATGTAATGTGGTAAGAACATATGTAATAGTGGTTGGGCTAGTAAAAGGGTAAAATATGTAATGTGTAATTATGTATATATAGAGACCATGTTGTTATTATTGGAAAACATGTGATTGTTATATATGAATATATTGGGGTATTTGGAGGTTCTTCTATTCATTAAGATTGATTGTGTAACTCAAATCTCTTATCTATCTTGGATTCATGCTCCATTGTCACATTTGATTTACATGGTGTGTACTATGGGTTTATTATTGTTGTGTTAAGCAATTTTGTTAACATTTAGAATCAAAATAGGGGTGGCAGGAGGGGGAGGGGTTATATTTAATCCCAAAGGAAAACTAGTCATTAAGTACTCTTAGGGGTTGGGCAAGAATAGCAACAAACAGGGGGAAATGTATGGTCTATTATTAGGTACAATATTGGCTCAAGCTATGGGAATCTCTGAGATTGTAATCTTGGGAGACTCTTTGATTACTATAAAACATCTTAGCAATGAACCATCTAAAGAGAACCGCCTCAATATCCTTCTTCAAAGAATTAAATGTGCTCTAGAAAACTTGATCTCAAAGTCTTTCTCATTCTTAAAGGTCAAAATTTAGAAGATGATTGTCAAGCTAATCTAGCCTACCTCCTCAATGTTGGCCAAACAAATAAATGGCTCCAAGGGTTGGATAACCATACCTTAGGTATGATTTTGATACATTAAAACCTCATGCCAACCACATTGGATCTCATTCACTACAACAATATAATGGGAAAAATAAAGTTTAATGATTGGAGGCAATGGTCTTTGTTTATTAGTGTTGTGGCCACAGTCGAGAAAGTGGACCATGAAGGGGATGCCACCCCCTTTAATCCACATGCTCAAACCTTGGCATTTAGGCAAAAACGCTTGCCTCGAACTGACAAGGAATCTTGCTCTATGATGAATTCTGAGACATTAGGCATCACGAACATTAATGGTGATTTGATGGTCTCTTTGTTCAAGGCCAATGGCTCCTACTTTAAATCCAAAGCCTATGTTTGGCTCCTTCATAGTTACATTAGGGTGAAATTACAATGGGTGCATCCTCCCTACCTCTCCCAATCACATTTTATGTTAATCCATTCTGAAAACATTCTTTGGTTCACCACTCCTAGTGACAGTGGATTTTGTAACTAGATCTCTGGGAATGTATGCTATATTTGTGTCAAAGGGATATGTAATTGTATCCCCCATGTCAATTGGAGAAATATCCTCGCAGGGGCTTGAGAGATTTCCCAATTTTTTCATAGAAGTGTTGAATTTTAGACTCATGGCTGCCTCAAAAGTTTGGAAGTCAATGATAGAGGGTAAAATTCAAAAGTTGATTTTTTCCTAAACTATACTATTATTTGGTTTCATATGCTTCCTAAGGAGGAACCCTCAGTTCCCCTGGCACTTCATCAACCTTGTTTGTTGGTTACCCTTTTATAGAAATTCCCTTTTTTAACACCCTCTTCCCACATCTACCCAAGTAATCAACCAATCAGGGTAAACATGTAACAGGAGGCTACTATAATGTGATTCAACCTCCTAGGACTCCCAAGAGCTATCCCAACTACTCAGGTAACCAACTCTTGAGACCAACTCAAGTTTTAGACCATTAAACCCTAGATGCTCCCTTGATATGGACAAGCATATGTCTAGGAGACTATGGATGTTTCCACAGTATGGGTAAGAACATATGTAATAGTGGTTGGGCTAGTAAAAGGGTAAAATATGTAATGTGTAAATATGTATATATAGAGACCATGTTTTTATTATTGAGAAACATGTGATTGTTATATATGAATATATTGGGGTATTTGGAGGTTCTTCTATTCTTTAAGATTGATTGTGTAACTCAAATCTCTTATCCATCTTGGATTCATGCTCCATTGTCACATTTGATTTACATGGTGTGTACTATGGGTTTATTATTGTTGTGTTAAGCAATTTTATTAACATTTAGAATCAAAATAGGGTGGTAGGAGGGGGAGGGGTTATACTTAATCCCAAAGGAAAACTAGTCATTAAGTACTCTTAGGGGTTGGGCAAGAATAGCAACGAACAGGGGGAAATGTATGGTCTATGATTAGGTACAATATTGGCTCAAGCTATGGGAATCTCTGAGATTGTAATCTTGGGAGGCTCTTTGATTACTATAAAACATCTTAGCAATGAACCATCAAAGAGAACCACCTCAATTTCCTTCTTCAAAGAATTAAACGTGCTCTAGAAAACTTTATCTCGAAGTCTTTCTCATTCTTAAAGGTCAAGATATAGAAGATGATTGTCAAGCTAATCTAGCCTGCCTCCTCAATGTTGGCCAAAAAAATAAATGGCTCCAAGGGTTGGAGAACCATACGTTAGGTATAATTTTGATACATTAAAACCTCATGCCAACCACATTGCATCTCATTCACTATGGCAATATAATGGGAAAAATAAAGTTTAATGATTGGAGGCAATGGTCTTTGTTTATTAGTGCTCTGGCCACAGTCGAGAAAGTGGACCATAAAGGGGATGCCACCCCCTTTAATCCACATGCCCAAACCTTGGCATTTAGGCAAAAACGCTTGCCTCAAACTAACCAGGAATCTTGCTCTATGATGAATTCTGAGACATTGGGCATCATGAACATTAATGGTGATTCGATGGTCTCTTTGTTCAAGGCCAATGGCTCCTACTTCAAATCCAAAGCCTATGTTTGGCTCCTTCATAGTTATGTTAGGGTGAAATTAAAATGGGTGCATCCTCCTTATCTTTCCCAAATGCATTTTATGTTAATCCATTCTGAAAACATTCTTTGGTTCACCACACCTGGTGACAGTGGATTTTGTAACCAGATCTTTGTGAATGTATGCTATGTTTGTGTCAAAGGGATATGTAATTGTATCTCCCATGTCAATTGGAGAAATATCCTCGCAGGGGCTTGAGAGATTTCCCAATTTTTTCATAGAAGTGTTGAATTTTAGACTCATGGCTGCCTCAAAAGTTTGGAAGTCAATGATAGAGGGTAAAATTCAAAAGTTGATTTTTTCCTAAACTATACTATTATTTGGTTTCATATGCTTCCTAAGGAGGAACCCTCAGTTCCCCTGGCACTTCATCAACCTTGTTTGTTGGTTACCCTTTTATAGAAATTCCCTTTTTTAACACCCTCTTCCCACATCTACCCAAGTAATCAACCAATCAGGGTAAACATGTAACAGGAGGCTACTATAATGTGATTCAACCTCCTAGGACTCCCAAGAGCTATCCCAACTACTCAGGTAACCAACTCTTGAGACCAACTCAAGTTTTAGACCATTAAACCCTAGATGCTCCCTTGATATGGACAAGCATATGTCTAGGAGACTATGGATGTTTCCACAGTATGGGTAAGAACATATGTAATAGTGGTTGGGCTAGTAAAAGGGTAAAATATGTAATGTGTAAATATGTATATATAGAGACCATGTTTTTATTATTGAGAAACATGTGATTGTTATATATGAATATATTGGGGTATTTGGAGGTTCTTCTATTCTTTAAGATTGATTGTGTAACTCAAATCTCTTATCCATCTTGGATTCATGCTCCATTGTCACATTTGATTTACATGGTGTGTACTATGGGTTTATTATTGTTGTGTTAAGCAATTTTATTAACATTTAGAATCAAAATAGGGTGGTAGGAGGGGGAGGGGTTATACTTAATCCCAAAGGAAAACTAGTCATTAAGTACTCTTAGGGGTTGGGCAAGAATAGCAACGAACAGGGGGAAATGTATGGTCTATGATTAGGTACAATATTGGCTCAAGCTATGGGAATCTCTGAGATTGTAATCTTGGGAGGCTCTTTGATTACTATAAAACATCTCAGCAATGAACCATCAAAGAGAACCACCTCAATTTCCTTCTTCAAAGAATTAAACGTGCTCTAGAAAACTTTATCTCGAAGTCTTTCTCATTCTTAAAGGTCAAGATATAGAAGATGATTGTCAAGCTAATCTAGCCTGCCTCCTCAATGTTGGCCAAAAAAATAAATGGCTCCAAGGGTTGGAGAACCATACGTTAGGTATAATTTTGATACATTAAAACCTCATGCCAACCACATTGCATCTCATTCACTATGGCAATATAATGGGAAAAATAAAGTTTAATGATTGGAGGCAATGGTCTTTGTTTATTAGTGCTCTGGCCACAGTCGAGAAAGTGGACCATAAAGGGGATGCCACCCCCTTTAATCCACATGCCCAAACCTTGGCATTTAGGCAAAAACGCTTGCCTCAAACTAACCAGGAATCTTGCTCTATGATGAATTCTGAGACATTGGGCATCATGAACATTAATGGTGATTCGATGGTCTCTTTGTTCAAGGCCAATGGCTCCTACTTCAAATCCAAAGCCTATGTTTGGCTCCTTCATAGTTATGTTAGGGTGAAATTAAAATGGGTGCATCCTCCTTATCTTTCCCAAATGCATTTTATGTTAATCCATTCTGAAAACATTCTTTGGTTCACCACACCTGGTGACAGTGGATTTTGTAACCAGATCTTTGTGAATGTATGCTATGTTTGTGTCAAAGGGATATGTAATTGTATCTCCCATGTCAATTAGAGAAATATCCTCCCAGGGGCTTGAGAGATTTCCCAATTTTTGTATAGAAGTGTTGAATTTCGGGCTCATGGCTGCCTCAAAAGTTTGGAAGTCAATGATAGAGGGTAAACTTCACAAGTTGATTTTTTCCTAAACTCTACTATTATTTTGTTTCCTCTACTTCCAAAGGAGGAATCCTCAGTTCCCCTGGCACTTCGTCAACCTTGTTTGTTGGTTACCCTTCTATAAAAATTCCCTTTTCTAACACTCTCCTCCCACATCTACCCAAGTAATCAGCTAACCGGGGTAAACATGTGACGGGAGGCTACTATAATGTGATTCAACCTCCTAGGACTCCCAAGAGCTATCCCAACCACTCAGGTAACCAACTCCTGAGACCAGCTCAAGTTTTAGACCATTAAACCCCCGGATGCTCCCTTCATATGGACAAGCATATGTCTAGGAGACTGTGGATGCTCCCACAATATGGGTATGCATGCGTCCAGGGACATTTCTGCCCAGTATTTTGTCGGCATATCCGTGATTTTAGCCACTTTTTCAAGCCCCAGAACTTAATGACACTTTTGGAAATGAATTTTCACAACATAGCAATGAAATATTTGCAAAAAAAAGGACAAGGTCTAATTTGGACCCCTACTAGCCATGACATGCATTTCATCAAACATGTCACAAGTATGTAATCTACAGGTGTAAACAACAAATATGAGCATAGGGGTCTCATATTTATCTGAGAATTGCTAAGAATCATTGTTCCCTTATATCACTTGCTGCATTATCATATATTAATTAGGTCATAGATACATTATTCCTTCATTTACAAATAAAAAGATGAGGAGAGCCATACATCATCATTGTCATAAAACATGCTTATAACCAACATAATAAAAATAGAAATATCAAGGATACATCAACCATAGAATCCAAATATACGCCTGTACATTTACACATAAGATATCAAGGAAGAACCTCTTATTAATGAATGCAAAATCCACCCCGGGATGGGACTACCACGTTCCACCCAACCATAGAATTGTTGAGCCAATTCTCTATTCAACCATTCACCCTTGTGTCATATTCTGTTAAGCTCTTGACCTGAGAGAAATTTCAAAATACCAAATATGCGAAGAAATACAACCCTGAACACATAATAAAATGAGAAAAAAAATGAGTATTTTATCATTCAGAGATAAATGAAATGTTCACTTACCTCTTCGAGGGGGCAACCTCTAGTAAAGCAGAGCTCGATTACAAAATAAGACTTGATGATCTTTCCCTTCTAACTACGACTATTTATAGCTAAATGACCTTCAACAACCTAATGACTGGTGGTCCTTTGCATAACATGGGTTAACCAATTTATTAATTAATTATGGTCTGTTTGCAACTAACTGTGGTCCCTTTCTTAAATGCGGGTCAACCACTTACAATTATTAATACGAGCTTTATTGACTCTTTAACTAACTATGGCTATGACTCGACCCTATTGGGCTGTTACATAAATAAAGGGGTCAGGGATGGAGCCTAACATGCCCTCCCCCATGAAAACCATCCTTGTCCTCAAGGTTGAAGCTGTGGAAACTGCTGAAGAATAGTGGTTGATTCCCAGGTGGCATCTTCTAGAGAGGTGCCTTTCCACTTGACAAGGACTTCCTTAAACATGCGGCCATGGAGATATATTTCATGAGTATCAAGGACCTGTTTTGCTTGGAGCTAGAGTGAACCTTCCCCATCCAATTCAGGTAGTCTAGTTTGAATGTGGCAATTCTTCCCCACTACTTTCTTGAGGCATGTACATGGAATACTGGATGGATTTTTGAAGTTGGTGGCAAGGCTGACTTGTAGGCTACTTCTCCAATGTGCTAAAGTATTTGATAAGGTCTGTAGAATTTAGAGCTAATTTCTGATAGCACTTTTCTTTCAATGGTGTTTGCTTATATGGTTGTAGTTGCAGGAAGACCCGATCCCTTTCTTGAAATGTGTGCTCTAAACGATGTTGGTCTACCTGTTGCTTCATTCGATTCTAAGCTTGATGGAGATTATCTTTGCGATGAGCTAGCATGGCGGCACAGTTTTGTAGGAGTTGATCAACTGCTTGCACCTCAAAGCATCTAGAGGTATAAGAAATAGGTGAAGGTGGAATTGGCCATACACTACTTCATATGGAGTCATCTTGGTGCCTTCATGATAGTTAGTATTATACCACCATTTAGCTAAAGGTAACCACTGTACCCATTTATGCCGCTTTTCTGAGATGAAGCACCTTAGGTATGTCTCCAAACATTTGTTGACTACTTCAATTTGACCATCAGTTTGGGGATGATAGGAAATACTTAGTTGGATTTGGGTGCTTTGTAGCTTGAAAATTTCTTGCCAAAATTTGTTGGTAAAAGTCGGGTCACGATCAAACACAATGGAAGTTGGCATGCCATGCAATTTGAAGATCTGGTCCATGAAAGAGTGAGCCATCAAAGTGGGGGTAAATGGGCGTGGTAGAGTGCAAAAATGATCATATTTAGGAATTATGTCCACAACCACTATGATGATGGATTTATTGCCCGACTTTGGGAGACTAGTAATGAAATCTATAGAAACATCTATCCAGATGGAGGTAGGGATTGGCAATGGTTGTAAGGTTCCTAGTAACTTGATTGTTTGTCCTTTGTGGCACTGACACACATCACATTCAGCTACAAAATTAAGAATTTCATTTTTCATGCTCGTCCAAAAGAAAGAATGATGAGTGTGAGCATAAATCTTCTGAAAGAATGCATTCCTTGTAGTGGGAGATGAGTGTAACTCTGCCAAAATGTGATTTTTGAGGGTGGATGTCGGCGATATAACTACTTGATCCTTGTAGCAAAGAATCTCATCCTTCCAAGAGTAGCCAAATGAGGAAATAGGATCTTCTCTCAAGTTATTAATAATTTGGGAGAGAGAGGGGTGTGAAAACCATTCCTTGTGGGCTTCTTCAATCCAATCTGGTATGGGAAGATAGATTGATAGTAGGGTTATTTCATCCTCAAATTGGCAGGATAAAGCATCCGCTACTACAATGTCACACCCTTTCTAGTAAAATTGTCTCATAATCATATCCAAACATTTTGGACATCCATTTATTTTGTTGTGGTGAGGATAGACATTGCTCCAAAAAATATTTGAGGCTTCGATAGTCTATGCAGATTTGGAAACGTCGCCCCAATAAGTATGGTCGCCATGTATCTATTGCATGTAAGATGGAAATCATCTCTTTCTCATAGGTAGATTTTCCCAGATGTTTCCCACTCAGTTGTTGGCTGGTGAAATCCAAGGGTCGACCTTCCGACATTAAGACAACACCAATACTACTACTTGAATCATCACATTCAATCACAAAAGATTTGTGAAGTCGGGTAGTGCTAATACTAGAGTGGAACACATGGCCTCTTTGAGAGCCACAAATGCCTGTTGTGTTGCATCAGTCCAGAGGAATGAATTTTTATTGGGAAGGTTAGTGAGGGTTCTAGCAATGTGACCATAATTGTGAATAAATTTGCGATAATAGCCAATGAGGCCTAAGAATCCCCTCAAACTTTTCAAGGTTTTTGGTTGGGGCCAATCTTGTATTTCCTGTATCTTTTTGGGATCAACCCTGACATCTTCACAACCCACAATATGTCCCAAATACTCAACTTATTCCACACCAAAAGAGAAATTGGACAATTTTGTTGGGTTGTGTTATATTCTTTCCATGTAGTTAACAGGGGTTTGAAGGGCACTCGTAATCCCACTTTATGGGGTCCAAGGTAGCGCCCCGGAAAATTTTGGTTTTGGACCCTGTGTTAGGTTGGGCAGACCCACCTATGGTTTTGTGCATGATTTTTACACATGTTTTTTGGACGTGATGGTTTTCGGTCCATGGTATTGGACACAATGGTTTTCAGTCCATGGTATTGGATGCTTCAACATGTATAAATATGTATTGTAACATTGAAAGGAACATAATGAAAAATCAAGCTGGTAGTCCCGGTTCTGGGATCCAGGGGAAAATATCTGTGTATATGTGTTATGTGTTATGATCTCGCATTGTTTACTTTTTGTGTTTTAGAATTCGTATGTAGGTAATTTCTATACGAGGTTAAAACCTACATTTGGTATCGAAGCTGTTTTGGCTTCAAGGGGATGCCTTTGTTGCTGAGAGGTTTCGCTCGGGCCTGTGGTAGACCCTGTTCAATGGGAGAATTGTGAGATCGATTATGGTGGTAAAAGAAGATGGCGAGTAGTGGAAAGATAGAGATCGAGAAATTTAATGGTTAGAGTTTTGAGTTGTGGAAACTCAAGATGGAGGAATTGTTGGTGGATAAAGACCAGTGGATCGTGGTAGATCTGGATACTAAACCAACAGGAGTGTCCGATGAAGAATGGAAGAAGTTGGATCAGAAGGCAAAGAGCACAATACAATTGTGTGTCACAGATTCAGTATTGCTGAATGTATTAGGGGAAGCTACAACGAAGGCTTTGTGGGACAAGTTAGGGACTTTGTATCAATCTAAGTCTCTAGTGAATAAACTGTTCTTGTGGAAAAAGTTGTATAACTTGAGGATGAAAGATGGAGACTCTGTGATAGAGCATCTGAATGCATTTAATACTGTGGTAAGTCAGTTAGCAAATGAATATAAGTGCATTTGTTTGTTGTGTCCTCGACCAGATTTGTGGGATAGTGTGGTTATTGCAATAGGTAGCAATGCAATTGCCTTGCATTTTGATGAAATAGTCTCATCCTTGTTGATGGAGGAGATGAGATGAAAAAATATGGAGAGCCAAAATGGTGATGCCTTGTCTGTACGAGGGCGGACCCAGAACAGAAAAAAAAAAAAAAAAAAAAATTCATCGAGTGGGAGATCTAAATCTCTCAGGAAAACCTGTAAAGGTGGTGTGCTGGAAATGTGGAAAGGAAGGGCACTACAAAAGGGACTGTAAATCTAAAGCTCCTGACAAAGGAAAGGGACCTGATGAGGCTCCTTCTGCAGAGGTGAAAACCACCTCAGATGAACATGGAGATGTGTACTTGGCTTCTTCAAGTATAAAAGTAGATCATGAGGCATGGTTGATTGACTCAGGTGCATCTTTTCACTTTAGTCCCCATAGAGAATGGTTCTGTGAGTGTGCGAAATATGATGATGGTTATGTCTTCTTGGGGGATGAGAGGAAGGATAGAATCGTTGGTCGTAGAAAAGTAAAGTTGAAGTTGCAAGGTGGAAGGGTTAGAACACTTCCAGGTGTTCTACATATTCCTGCATTAGCCAGAAATATGATTTCTATTAGCAAGTTGGATGATGCAGGTGTAAAAACAGTGTTCGAGAAGGATATCGACAAGATGGTTCGGGGAGGACTGATATTGATGCAGGGAGTTTGGATTGGAACTTTGTACAAGCTACAAGGTAGAATTGTTATTGATGGGTGCAATAGTTCTGTGGTTCATGAAAGTGGAGCAGAAAATCTAGAGGTCTTTGGAGAGAAGACCATGCTGTGGCATCAAAGGCTTGGTCATATTGGAGAAAAAGGCCTTCGGATACTTCACAGTAAAGGTATGGTAGAAGGTATAAGTAATAGCTCTTTGGATTTTGATTTCTGTGAAAATTGTGTATATGGGAAGCAGAATCATGTGAGTTTCCCCTCCAGTAGTAAGAGGATGAAATAGGTATTAGAACTTGTGCACAGTGATGTGTTTGGAACTATGAAGGTTCCATCACTGGGTAAGTCTGTGTACTATGTATCATTTATAGATGACTTCTCAAGGAATACATGGATATATTTCTTTAAGAAGAAATCTGAAGTCTTTGATAGGTTTAAAGAATTTAAGGCTCTGGTGGAAAACCAGACAAAGAAGAAGATAAAGGTACTGAGGACAGATAACGGTGGAGAGTTCTGCAGTAAGGAATTTGAAGAATTCTTTAAGAGGTGTGGTATAGCATGGCAGAAGACTACTCCATAGACACCTCAAAAAAATGGAGTTGCAAAAAGAATGAATAAGACGTTGATGGAAAGGGCAAGAAGCATGCTCAGTGGTGCTGGGTTAGGACAGGAATTCGGGGCAGAGGCAGTGGATACTGCATGTTACCTAGTCAACAGGTCACCTTCATCAGCGTTGGAGGATAAGACTCCACAAGAGGTATGGACTAGTAAGAAACCCTCTCTTTCACATCTGAGGGTATTTGGATGTGATGTATATGTGCATGTTCCAAAGGAGAAAAGAACCAAGTTGGATAGTAAATTTGAAAAGTGCATCTTTGTTGGGTGTAAGGATGGTTTAAAGGGTTATAACCTAGTCACACGGAAGGTTGTGTACAACTGAGATGTGGTGTTCAGAGAGGTGGAAGATGTTATTAATCATGAAGTCCAACGAAAGGAACCTAAGAAGATAGAGTTTGAGCTAAAGGAGGAAGAATCAGACTCTACAACAGAGGAGGAATCAGAAGATGAAGAGCCACAAACTCCAGCTGTGAGAAGATCAATTTGAGAAAGAAGGCAACCTGAAAGGTATAGTCCATCTTCTTTCTGTTCAAATTTTTCTTTATCTATTACTGACGATGATCCTAGAACTGTGAAGGAAGCAGTAGATTCAGAGGATGGAAAACTCTATTGTTATAGCTCCAAATCTCACGAGTATGGTTTGTGATGCTTCAGCCATGGCCTAGGGCAACCCCTCCTTCCAGACCTGGTCATATATCTAAAAAACAGTGTTTTATTCCCTGTACGCGACATTGCCCTGAGTTAAACACGTGTATACGCGGGTTCTACATAGCTAACCCGCGTATATGTATTAAAACACTTAAAAAATATAAAAATTCCTTATTTTCGGGCGGAGATCGCGGGTTTCACCTGCTGATCACCTGTTAGTGCCCGTGGCCTCAACTGTCCCCTACCAATTCCTAACTAAAAAACTACTTTGGAGTTGGTATAAAAAGACATCATGGGGAAGGCCTAAAGAGGAGAAATCATTGAGCAAAGTTATTATACTAATTTTTTATCCCCCTGATCAGGTCTGAAGTCCCTTGTGCCTTCTGCACTTCCCCCATCTTGTATAGGAAACCCTTGTTTCCTTTGTGTTTGGATGCTCATTTTTCCCATCACACCTTGGAGAGAGTAATGGAAGGTGACCTACTAGTGGCTTGAGGCGGGACGGATCCAGAAGGAGGCTGAGCTTGGAGCCTGCAGAAGCGGATTCAGGTGATATTGCTCTTGTTTCATATTATTTTATTTATCTAATAAAGAAACACGTCTTGTTCCCGAAATGATCTTTTCTTTGTGTTAATGATATTTATATGTGAAGTTCATACTTGAATAGATGCTTATAAGTTTGTAACTAACTCATCTTTTCATATAACATAAAGATCATTTTTTATGTAAAATCTTGTCCATATACTGTTGTAGTTTGTGGAATTGTGGTTTTTACAGGACCAAGGAGCGAAAGGGACGTGAAGAAGGGTTTGCACCCTTGAGTAACTACCCAAACGTAGGACCACGGGTATGCTCCTCTCACCCTAGAAGTAGTTATCTATAGCATAAACGGTTGGTTGTGTGTGTGTTTCTTAACTTAGATAATCTTCCGTCTGCTAAGGTTTCACCCAAGAACCTTAGGGGAGAATTTCCCGCAACAGAACTGGCGACTCCGCTGGGGAACAACATTCTTGTTGTTCCTTGTTGGGTGTTAGTCAAGCCTATCAGGGCTCAGTGACTTGCTGGCTTATTGACTCTGTTTTGTCTGTTTCTAATTTTATAGTTTGACCAGTTTCTGGAATTTTCTTTTTTATTTTTCTTGAAAGGCTGCATACACGCTGATTTTCTTGGATACAGAAGCGTATACACGCTCTTTTCCTGAAGTAAACCAGCGTATACGCCGGTTTCCTCAGGAACATTAGCGTATACACGCATTCTGCACTGAGTGCAGTCGCGTATACTTAGCAATTTTCAAGATTTATAAGATTTTTGTCTCTAGAATGTTTCTGGTGTTTCCTGTCAGTTTAAACAGTCATTTGTGTCAGTAGCAGTTATCTGTTTTCTCCAGCAAGTGTCTTTACTCTAACTTCTCCTTGATTTGCAAGAAGTCTTGGTCTTATTTCGTGTTTGCGAGAGTCATTATATTTTCACTTTAAACACACAAGATTTCCTTACTGGAATCTTGGCTGCCCTGAGCAATCAGAGCAGAAAAGATTTTCATAATCTTTTGTTTAACTTCGTCTTCTGACGTCTTGGTTTGCTTAACGAAATAGTTTTTATGACCTATTGCTTCTTTGTTTCTTGAAACTTTCTTGGAATCTTTCTTTTGATCTTTTGTTTTGGTCTTTGCTACCAAAGCTTTCCAGATTGCCTTTTCATTGTCGAAAGCACTTTTGAGCACATTTGTTTTTTGTTGAGTTTTCATTCCTTGTTGGGTACAAACTTGCAAAAAGTGTTTCTTGCTTTTTTTGATTGTGAAGTGACGGTTTTTGTTGAAAGCAATTTCAAAAGAATTTCTTGTTTGTTTCTTGTTTTTATTTCTACTTTCAAGTGAGCTTTTCGAAAAGTTTTTGGTTTTTTGCTTTCTTGAACCTGCTTTTCGTTTTGCTTCCTTTCGAAAGTGTTTTTGTCATCTTGAGTTTTTGCTTTTAATATTTAGACGAATTGCACTATCTTTGATTCCATCTAAATAAATAAGTGGCAAAAAGTAATTTGATGAACAAAAATAACTTTTATTTCTTGTTAGAGTTGTTTTCAATTCTTGCATCTTCACTACTTTGCACTAGTTTGCATAGTTAAAGCATTAGCAATTCTTTTGGCTTTTGCGGGTGTGAATTGTGTTGCAAGAAAAGAAAAGAAACAGTTTTTGCTTTCTAAGTGTTTCCTACAACCCATGTAGAGTACTCTTTTCATCGAAAGAAAAATGATTGCATTCATGTAGTTACTTTTTCTTTGATTTTTGGTTGAGTCATACACACATCATCAAGTTTCACTTTCATCATCCCCTGAGTTAAAGAACAGCCTTTAAAAATCAAGCGCTAACTAAAATTCACTAAAACTTTTTATTTTGAGTTAGATACACAAAGAAGTTTTAGGATTTTAGGGCCTTGGAATAGGTGAGTGGAGAGTTAACTCTCCAAGGCCGTTTAAACTGTCAAACATAGGAGTCTGAATAGAGAGTGCAAAATCCAATAGCGTTAGGAAGACCAGGAAAGCTCCGGATCTGGGAGTTAAGCGCGAGGGTCTTGAAGACAGGGAAGAGAGATACCCCCTCTCCTACTTGTCCGAACTTACCTCAAGACCATTCCGCCTGGCTTCTGCAACGAGTTGGTGTCCTTAGTTGCCACTCCTAGGAAACTACATAGGTGGCTGCGGAGGGGAATCCCATGGCACCTGAGGTCGACGTTGTATCACTCTCAACAGCACTACTGGAGGGCACCCTTGCGAAGCTTGGGGGCTTGCACCGGCGCAGACTGTTGTTAGTAGGTCAGCGTAACTTCCTCTGATACCTTCGCTGATAGGCCTAGGCCCTCATCATCCCAGACTATCTTCAGAAGGCCCTTTATTTTCCACTTTCTCGTATTTTGGTGTCCGGTCCTAATCACCCGGAGCGGAAATACTTGGAAGTTGTTTTGATTGGATGTATCTTTAGGGACTTTTTAGTGGGTGCTCCGTGCTCTTAGTCGGCCTAACGTTAAATTTTTTGAGTCTTTAGTTAGATTTTAAACAAAGAATTCAAAGTGGCTGACCGATCTCCCAGACGGTCTTGAAGACTTCGTGGTCTCTCGCCACCAAGTGTAGAGTCTTCTCTGAGAAGGCGCAGAGGTAATAATACCGGTGGGTTTCGTCCCACTGCAATTGACGCATCGGGGATTGATCCTCCCCTCGAGGGCAATAGTATTGAAGCAATGCCTGGTACTTCTGTAGAACAAGAAAGGAACCCACCAGTTCCTTCTCAAGTTCCTTTACAAGCGGAAGATAGTATTGAGGTAGAAGAACTTTCAGAGTCGTTAGCGGCTCTGAATTCTCCCCTACCATCAAGTTATCCACACGTATTACAATACGTTCGAACGCCGTCACAAAAACGGGCAAGTCCAGGTTACGCTACGCGCTTACCTTCGATGACCACTACGGGAAGCATGGCTTCTACTAGTGCTACGACTGCACAGACTCCTATATCTGTGCAAGGGGGTGGAACTATTTCCA
>APFE030473976.1:0-18932 GCA_000404065.3 Pinus taeda | reverse complement strand
TTGTGAACCTTAAACCCTAAAACTTAAGTATTTAATAACATATTAAACCATAAACCTAAACAGTAAGCATTCAATGACATTTTAACAATATTTTTGCGACATTTTTTGAAGTGTTTATTAAAAGATTTTACTAAAATGCTATAAACCCTAAATCTTAAACCGTAAGCATTTTATAACATTTTAAACCCAAAACCCTTAACCCTAAAGCCTAAACTCTAAACCATAGGTATTTTATAACATTTTAACAAGTGTTTTCTTACTTTATTTTAAGTTTGTATTAAAATAATTTACTAAAGTGTTATAAACCGTAAACCCTAAACTATGAGCATTTTCTAGAATTTTAAATCCTAAACCCTAAAGCCTAAGCATTTTATAACATTTTAACAAGCATTTTATAATTATTTTTTATTAAAAGAATTTATCAAAGTGTTATAAATCCCAATCCCTAAACCATAAACTGTATCCATAAACACTAACAATTTGATAACATTTTAAAATACATTTTACAACATTTTAAAATAGTATTTAATAAATTTTTATAACTCTAAACCCTAAACCCTAAACCCCAAACCTTAAACCTTAAAACCTAATCATTTAATAACATTTTCAAAAGTGTTTATTAAAATAATTTAGTAAATATTTATAAATGTTAAGCCATACACCCTAAAACCTAAACCATAAAATCTAAACCCTAAACCCTAAACCCCAAGCCCTAAACCCTAAACCATAAACCCTAAGAATTTTATAACATTTTAGGAAGAATTTTGTAACTTTTATTTAAATGTTTATTAAAAGAATTTACTAAAGTGTTATAAATGCTAAACCATAAACAAAAAACCCTAAAACCTTAAAAAAAAACATAAACCCTAAACCCCTAAATGGAAACCCTAAACCCTAAACCGTAAACCTTAGACACTCATCATTTTATAACATTTTAAAAATTGTTTTGTAACTTTTATTTAAGTGTTTATTAAAAGAATTTACTAAAATGTTGTAGACCCTAAACACTAAACCCTAAACATAAACCCAAACCCCAAACCTTAAACCCTAAACCCTAAACCCTAAACCTTAAATCCCAAACCCTAAACCCTATACCCTAGTCATTTTATAACATTTTAAAAAGTATTTTGAAAATTTTATTTAAGTGTTTATTAAAATCATTTACTGAAGTCTTATAAACCGTATTTCCCAATAATCCACCCAAGCTTTAACCCTCGCATTACAATAAAAGGGCTACAATATGATTACATTAAGAAGATATGGATGATTTAGTGACTATGTTGTGAGAATGATGCACTCTCCCCATTTTATAAGATAGGCCACTTAGGAAAATAATAGAAAATGGATCAATTGTGCAACAACCTAATATAATTTATTACATTATATCCACATGTATGTAGTTTAGTGAAGATGTAAAAGTGTCATGTGGTTGTTGGAAACCACCTCCAAAGTTTCATGGTGTTTAAGCTAAGGATCCACATTTCAAGCACTCCTCATGACATGGTTTTGTGCCCTCAATACAACAACTTAGCATCTTAGTCTATGACATGTGCTTGTAGTGGTCCTAGGGAGGAGTGATTTTACATCTAATGCATGTTATGATGATCCAAACATATGTAGGAATGCAACAAAATAAAAATATAAACATAAACATAAAGTTGAAGAAGAAATAAAACTTCATGTCATTAATATCAAAGAATTGAAATATTCTTACATATAAAATGGAAATAAACTATCTTGGTCAATGGTAGCTTATCTCAAAGAAGAGATGTGGTGGCTACATGTTGTAGTTATGGCTCTAAAGCTTCAACAATCATTCTAGAATATATCTATAATATATGTACATAGTAACCATTTTAGGGTGGGTTACAACTATGGCTGTAAATGTTCACAACATATATACGAGGTTTTATTAGATGTCATAAACATCAAAACTATGTCATATTATATTAACACTAAAATTTAAATGTAAATAATTTTTAGGGTGTGGTATAACTATGGCCTCAAGAGTTCAACTGCACTGCACTGTAAGACACATGTTTTAATGGGCATGACTATTTAAATTGTAACACATATTTAAGAGTAAGAGGCACACATTAATATCAATGTTAATAGTAATACTAACATTAATGATAATACTAGTATCAATATATTAACAATAATATTAATATATATTATACTAGTATTAATATATTAACATTAATATTAATATATATTATATTTACTAATATAAAACACGATATGTTGTTATGTATATTACTTATATTAATGCTTTAACGTAATAATACTAATAAATAATCAATAGTATTGATATTCATAAATTATGGTTTTGTATATTAGTTAATAATCAAACTATTAATACTTCATGTGGCTTAATAGATTAATAAATGATTAATTATGACCTACTATAATTGTTAGTCTTTAATAAGATTGAAAATGATGAATTATAATTAATTAAAGTTAACCATTAATGATTATGTCATCCACATTAACAATTTGAGCTAGTTAACAAAATATATCAAATGATTACATTTAAAAATATTATTACATAAATAATTATTAAATGAAATTATTAAGAATATATTAACCTTATTATTAATAACATTAATGTTAATATTTGTATTGTCAATGCTATATTTAATTATTATTATTATTAATGTCTAAAATGTAACTATTATGAACATTATTTATGAATATTAATGATAATACATAAATGTTATTAATTAACTTTTATTAATGTTAATATTATAGCTTAAATGTGATTAATATTAAAAGTATTTCTAATAATGTATATTTTTTTATATATTAATATATGTGTAATATTTGTATTTATAGATAATAATATATTAATGATAAACCTAATTTTATAGAGTATATTTATTAAACATATTCTATTAATTTTATTTTACTAATAATAGATTTATTGAGCGTGATTTCATATATTAGTTAATATTATATGGTGGAATTATTTTTTAATATGTTAATTTTTATTTGAAAATATAGATTCTTAGTACTTATTATTTAATTAATTATATTTTTTAATATATGTATTCTTAATATAAATTTATTATTGTAATATTATTGTAATATTCAAAGAAACCAAACCTTTTTTATACAAAATCTTCAATCACTTACAGCAACCAGTTGTTTACTTCCATCTTTATAAGATAAGTATGTACCTTGGTTATTTTTAATTAAATCTTAATTTAAAACTCAAAACCTAAATCTGGAACTAATTTCGCTATTTTTAATTAAACCTTAATTTAAAACTCAAAACCTTAATTTGAAACTCATTCGTGCACAATCTTAGTTATTCTTTAACAAGTGGATTGCATTGCAATTCTATTACATTGCAATTTTCCAAGAAGAGTTGCAGCCTATGTTGGCTAAGCTCTCATAGGAAGCTTCACCTCAATCAAAAACTCAAAACCTAGATTTGAAACTAGTTCCTACACTATCTGAGTTATTCTTTAACAATTGTACTGCATTGCAATTCTATTGTATTATAATTTTGCAAAAAGAGTTGTAGTGTATATTAACTAAATTCTCATAACAAACTTCAACCAAAACCATTTGGAAGAACATAAGACCATTGTTACATGTGGTCATAAGCATATACAACTTTCACTTATATTTACATATTCAATAAAAAAAGATGAACGGATGTTAATTGTGAATGTTGTGTGATAATTAAATTAAAACATAATATAATTTTAATTACTCTACTGTAGCTTTCATCATATTGAACACTAAATTCTTCATTGTATCAACAAATCAAGATTTAAATGATTTACTTTATGTTAAGAAAATAGTTATGCCGCGTAGGCTAGATGGAAATATTACAAATGGAACATGTGTTAGAATTATTGCTTACTTTACAGTTGATCGGTAGTTGTTAGATGTTAATGAAATATTCTCTCAGCATTTATCTTTGATTTTTGAATAATTTGGATCCACCAAGTATTATTACTAGGGAATAAAAATTGAAAAAATATTTTTCTTTGTGTTGAATTTTTCCAATTTGTTATGTATGTATGTATAAAATTGAATAAATTCTAAAAAGAAAATACAAATAATATAAATCTATAATTAGGATACAAAAAATTGATTGTATCCCAATTATGTGCTCAAGATAAAATTGTATAAATCCACATTTGCAAACGAATATGACATTTTCATTAAATATAAGGGTTGTTACTAAATAAATTCATAGGTTAAGTGAGGGATTTTTGTTAAAAATCTTTTTCCTATACACCTTATATTAATGGTTCATGGAATACTTGGAATATTACAAAGTTTCTTCTATTTTTATATTTTGAATAGTATATTATCATCAAACATTTTAGACTAATTAAACTCGATCTCCCGAATAATTTTATAGAAATGAAGATCCTTCAAAGAATGTAGGATTTATGTAATGTATGTTTACTTATCAAGCATGTCAAAAATACATTTTAAATCAATGGCAAAAGAAGAAATGTCCATGAAGACTCACACATTAATCCACTTTAATATGTATGGATTTATGTCTCTCATTTTTCGAAAGCTAACATGTATTATTATAATTTCATTTATAATTTGCAATAAAATAGAACAAATATATGTTTATGAAAAATATGGTTGAAGTATTGTGTAACGTCACAATGTTTTATCTCCATGTTTGAAAAATAGATAGGGTAGTGTTGGGTTGTGTTATATTCTTTCCACGACTAACCTACGTAGTGAACCGGGGGGTTAGAGGGGGGGCGTAGCCCCCCCTTTGTTGCGCCAATTGCGCAGCGGGGGGGTCACAGGGGGGGTTTGGCAGGCCCCCCTATCCCGGGGGTTTGAGGGCGAACCTACCTATGGTTTTTTCGGTCCATGGTTTTGGACGCGATGGTTTTCGGTCCATGGTATTGGATGCTTCGGCATGTATAAATATATATTTTAACATTGAAAGGAATATAATGAAAAACCACGCTGGTAGTCTCGTTTTTGAGATCCAGTGGGAAATCTCTGTGTATATGTGTTCTATGTGTTATGCTCTCGCATTTTTTATTTTTCCTGTGATTTAGAATTCATATGCAGGTAATTTCTTTACGGGGTTAAAACCTATAGGTAGAAGATTATTTACTTTTCAAAAGAAATGGAGGAAACTAAATCCCTTGAACTTTAACTCTTTTTGCAGTGATCCAGGGATGAGAAGACAATTGAAAATGGCTCACAATCAATATAAAAATGGAGTTGTATAAATAAAGAACAATTATATAATTGAGGCTACTAAGTATAGGATAAATGACCTATATTTTCCCAAGTCTCTTAGGCGTAATCCTATAAAACCAAAATTTATATTTTGAAGAGTTTTTTGTGAAATATGTTTAAAGAAAAAAAACTAAAGGAGGAATTCATTTGTATGAACAAAATGTATCACATTTCTCTATATGTCAGCGTCTAGTATATATTCATGTTCGTATAAAAAAGAGGATAAGTAGGATTCAAGAAAAACAAATCATTGTAGTGAATCAATATGTGAATTTTTATTAGGATGCATGTTCCTCAAGATCACAATAAATTCCTTTAGTTATTCAAGGGAGTGAGAAGAACGTTGTCCAAAAATATGATATCGATGTAAAATATGGGCTAGATCTAGAACCACAAAAGGAAAGTTGAGTAAACATTACATATTTACCCCTTCATCCTAGAAGATTTAAATATGGATGTAATTATTGATGAAGTTAAGTATGCCTCCTAGGATATATTCCAACCATATTCAATGGAATTCTTCCATCCGTGAAAATTAAAAAAATTTCAGAGGTGGTCTATTGTGATTCCTTAATGCAGAGTAGTGTTTGGGATATGGTTCTTTTCATGCCATCATGGATTTATTTCAAAATTATGGTGGCTAAATTTTTTCAAAAGAAAGTGCAATGGATATTTAGAGGGAGAATACTCTTTTTGATCAACTTATTTTCCTCGTTAAGAAGAAGTATTAGCTTTCTTGTTTGTATCAAGGTGTTTGCACTATGCTATTGGTAAAATTTGTGTTATGTGGATTGAACTAGGAAAAATTAATTATTTTGATATAACATAAACTATTTTGTTTTCTCAACAATTATATTTCTTACTATAAATGGATGATTGTCGTTGATATATGTGCAGAGGTGTCTTGTGGCACTAAAATCATCTATATTTCAGAAGATATCATATGTTAAATTATCATCTACATTACATGCATGGCATTGATGATAGGATCTTAACATGCACTAGGATAAGTGGACTTCCCACTAGGACCATCACAAGGACATAACATAGTCTAGGATGTTGAGTGGCTCTATTGAGGGATTCTTGCTTGTAGAGTGTAATACATGGACTTTGTTTTAAATTAGGATATGCTGAGGAGCACTAAAGATTGGAGCCTTTTTATAGAGAGAAAAAAACCATGTAATGAGGAGTGATTGAAATGTGGAGCCTTAGCTTGGAGACCCCACCACTTTGGAGGTGGATTCCAACCACCACATTATGCTTGTATATATTCAATAAATTAATATTGATGTGGATATACCCTAATAGCTTATATTAGGTTTTTGTGCACTTGGTCCATTTTATATTGCTGGGATAACTCAACTATCTTATAAATTGAGGAGAGTGTCCTCATTCTTGCAACTTTATCACTATATAATCCATGTATTTTTGTTGTAATCATGTTGTCGTCATTTTATTTTGTGATGCAAGGGTTAAATATTGTCTAGACGATGGTCACTAGGGATTGCGTGAGATAAAGTTAAGAAAAGTATTTCAACACTAGCATTGACATATTGCATGACATAATATTTGTGAGACAAATCCTTAGAAAATAGCTCCAACATTTGATGCTAATGAAGATTGTGTCATACAAGTTAAATATCCTTTAGGACCTATTTTATGAAATAAAACATTCCAACTGTGAAATTATTTATTTGATGCTATCTTTTAGTGGAGGATTTTAAGGTCCTAGGATATCTTAGCGAGATTCCTTGATAGCCTACAATATTGTTGGCTAGAAATTGCAGATGGTAGATGGTCTAGCTAGGACATGGAAGGACCTACTGTCTTTGCTAGGGTGGACTAAAAAGTATTATTGTAATAACTTAGAATGTCTAAGACATTTTTTTATCTTAATTTATGTCGTAATGTGAATTGTGCCCTTGTTATCTAAAATTGTGTGTTGCATTTCTAATGATTCCACCTATTTTCTTATTTATAGCAGAAAAATAGGGTATTATGAAATTGAGAGTGATGTGAGCAAGGGCTGTAACAAACTCTCCATATCAGCATCCAACATCACACAAAATATTAATATTTATTGTATTAACCATGGTAAATCAATTACCATGTTCAACAACAATTATGTCATGATCACATTCATTCATTTGTAACTTTTACCAGTTAACGTAGAACAAAAATGTTTTGAAGGATTTAAATTCATATTCCACTATATATTGCAAATAATAGTATCTATTTTGAGAGTGTTTTGGATGTCTATCACTTCTTAAGGAAGAATTAGTAACCTAAAATACTTCGAAAATCCCAATATTAGAAGTTTTCATCTTTTCCTCCAACTTTTTGATGTAGAATTTGTGGACATTACACCACATAACCTTGTAGTGTTTTAATTGTGTAATGTCATGCATATAAAAATTCATTCTCAATTGATAAAAATATTTATACCTATAATTTATTGAAATTAAAAAAAAATAGACGATATAAATCAATATAATATTAAAAATAGATAAATAGTATGGGTGGACATGATACCCTCTTTATGTTTTAAACTATTTTATAAATCAATCTTTTTCTCATTATTATTGGTGTCTACCTCACGTTCAACTTCATTGACTAATGTAGTCACACCATGTCGTGATAATTTACCATAAATTTATTTTTTCCATCATTCAATCCATTCCATCATCCAATCAATGTTTTTTTTTAATGTATAAGTGTAATGCATCCTACTGTCATCCAAATATACTAAAATAAAAAATTAACATATAATTAGTTACTAGAGTATATCTTCATAATAATGGATTATGTAGAAAGACTAAAAATTAAATAAGTACCATATAACTAAAAAATGTCCAATGCATTTTAAGTCTCCCCCATGTGGTTGCATGTCACATTCCTCATTCCACATTTACCCAATAGGGGATCCCCTTAAGATGGTGGAGATTTAAGTCATGAATTAAGATCCAAATAGACATGCAAGTAATTCATATTGATAGCCACCCATTGGCATTGAAAAAACATCATGAAGTGAGGCTCACGGAGGTTCCTGCTACTAATTCGACCTTAATTATAATTAAGGATGGTTGTCTTGATACCCTCAAGCCATGTAAGAACATGTGAATTTATGTTAATTGATGAGGTGATTTTTTATTACTTTCAACAAGATGATGGGGGTGGGAGTAGCTACATCGGTTCAGGCATGGGACCTAGGGATTTATGTGCTCGAACTAGGGATGAACTGAGAATTAATATGGGAAATACTAAATTGTATAAGGTATAAGGTGATTCTAGGATCATTCCAACCTTGTCTAGTCAAAGGACTCATTTGACTCTTTAAAAGAAGTTTCCTTTTGGTTTTACAATACTAGGTGGTAGAAAAAATAGTGTTGTTGGTCAAATGATACACACTAGAGAAACAACGAGATGTACTAGGAAATATTTTTCACAGAGGGGTATGTCAATGGTTTATACATCACTAAGCTAAGTTCACTATATATGTCTTGATATCATCATCTATTTATTCATCTTGATGGGGGTTAAGAACTACCATAGTTCACCAATATTGGCTTTATTCTTAATTAACCATGGAAATTGGATCTTTAATTTCTTGATTGATATTACGGTTGTTTACAATGTTTTGGTTTAGTCCAGGGTTTATGTCTTGGTGATGGGGCGAATTTTGTTAGTGGGTGGACTAGAATACATAGATCCATCTAGCATTAATTTGTTGTCCTCGTTTTATAAGGACCTTGAGTTTCTGGTGTTTTGATGGAGGGTTTGGTGTGTTTATCGACTTAGGTTGTGAATGTTAGCCCTAACCACTTATATATGTCTATGATGTACATATTTGGGTTATGGGGGTATTCTATCTAGGTGTATTGTTTTATTTTATGGAAATAGTCGTTTGGTTTGTAAGAATTATTTTTATATAGCTTGGAGTGCAATGCTTTATCAATGAGGTAGGGCTAGAAATGGAACTATAGATAGGGCTCAACAAGGATGACACCTTGTGGGAGATTCGGGCATGGTGAGACCCTCTACCCCATTCTAGCCCACACCCTTAGTATTTAGGACTTATTTCCTTGCAATACAACCTTATTAGGCAATTTTGACATATCATGCAACCTATGGAGAAACTGAACAAAGACTGACATGAAGACAAGAATACAACTGTTAGTGTCATGAATGAGTTGTAAAGAAACCATTCACATATTCTTGACTGTTGGGCTAGCATGCAAAGGGTACAATGGCTCTTATAACATAAATTGGATCACTTCAAAGGGACACAGGCTATATGGTGAGGCACATCCACTGTGACATTAGGCCTCCTCCATCACCATGATCTAGACTGGAGCATAGTGCCTATGTAAAGTCATATTATTTGTAGTTGTATCTAGGAGCATCTTGATATTGAAGGTATTATAATATAATGTGTCTTTTTTGTTCTAGTTAAAAAATTATACTTGGTAATTGGCTATAATTTTTGGTAATTAGCTACTGGCCAGCAAATAGGGTATGGGTGACGAAAATAGGATCATAGAAAATTATATAAACCGATGTAATCTTATGAAATAATAAAAGTTCTCCAATTAACAAAAAAGGAAGAAAACATCTATAGCCATGCAAGAAAGATCACTAGTTTCTAAATAATGATACATGTGCAAAATGTTAATGACTAAACAACTGAATGGAATGACATAAATAGGGGGCTAAGCTTGTTACAAACATTCATTGGATTAGAGAATGATAAGAAACTAAACGATGAAATGTTTTCTATTATATTTTATTTTGAATTTGCAAAAAGGTAAAAAAATTAAATAAAAATCATAAGTATTTAAAAATATATATATACATATGTGGATTGACCAATTATATGCATCTGTGAGTTAGATTGGTATAATATAATGAAAGAGGATGCATTCCCAATATATAATTTATATTTTCAAATGAATTTTGGTTTCAAATATGTACTTTCATAAAGTTAATGGATATAATTGGATTCAAAATTTTAAATAAATTATAATGAAAAAATGATAATTTAAAAATAATTTCTACAATCACATTAACATTCTTGTAAAATTTATAAATTAAATTTATGTTTTAAGGAATTTTTTTATTTAGATAATGTTCGAGACTATACATGTTTTGTTGGAAGCTTGTAAAAATATGCCACTAAATAAAAAATTTCCCTTATACTCTTAGGAAACCAAGATATAGACTAAAAAAAATATATCATATATGGGAGTCGACCAATTTCTAGTTTCATTTATGATGTCATTAATCATTGAAGTATGGATAAATGCAACATTAAGAGAAAATGAGATCAAAAACCTTTCAATATTTTTTATAAAAAATTTGTAAAATATAACATCAATAAATGGAATTGGAAATTAAAATATATTTATTGCATGATTGGTGCTCTACATCCTCGTATAAGGGAGTTGTGTAATTACTAGATGCTAGATTTAATTATTCTCTAAAGGGTATTATTTTTATCTTTGTCTCGAGCATATTTTTCAAACATTTAGCTACACATGTGATTATTTCATTCCATGAATTGTAGCACTAATGTGTATGGTTTCATATTCATAGAGATATGGATATAAATAAGATATACCATCATTGAAAATATAGAAGATTCTTGTTGAGACATAGAGAAGTTCTTAAAAATTATTTGGCGAGATATTAACTTATTAGCTAGTGCTTTCATTTATACTACTATGCTTGATTACAGCAAGAATAAAAAAAACACAATCTTTTGAGTGGTGTAAAACTTCTAGGAGACTATGGATCTTTGAACTCAATGGCCACTGATTATGCATTGTCACCAGATATCTGCCTCCTACCAATAGAAGTTGCAGAGTGAGAGAGTTTACCAATCATATATCTATCTCTGATACCAATAATATATCTATGTATAATGGATAAAACTGTAGAGGGATTAATAGAGATGTAAACATGCATCTTCACCTAGAAAGTGAAATGTAGGGATTGTTTGAGGTAATGAAAGTTAATTTCCGCTTTATTGTTTTAAACTAGTCATAAATATAGTTTAGTTGAAATATCAACATAGCAATGAATTTTCTACCCTTTCTTTAAAGGATGAATTTTTTGTTGAAATATATTTATGTTAGTACAAAATAATATAATACCAAACAAAACACTTTATTTCATCCCTCTTCTCTAAAATAATTAACAACTACATTTTCAACGTTTTTGGTGAAGAGAAGGTAAAGAAAATAGCTTCTTAGTTATTTATGTTGTTATTTGAATTATAATTTTGATCGTTTACTTCAATCAAAAATTCATGACTATCGTTGAAATTATAATTTGAAAATAATAAAATATAAAGTTAAACATTTATACGTTTATTTAAAACTAAACAATATTATCTAAAATTACGTAATAGTTTATGCATTTTGTTCACCATTTAATGTTGCAGGAAAAACAAATATGAGGAATATTTCTTTCTATATATCATTATCAATCATATTATTTATATGATTTTATGTGATAAACACAATTATATTTAACACCCTTAACATTATCATAGTTATATAACGTTATATTAAATGTTAGGAGACATCAATTCACTCTTTATAAACATCCATACAATCCTTATAATACATATGGTATAAAAAAACCCTAGATGCATCTTAAATTTAAATCTATTAAGCTAATAAATTGATTACACCTTTCTAGTTGCAAAACATTCCCCAAGTTTTGCACCCACAAAAGAGGCTTGCACCTTGAAATATTTGATCTGGATTTAGGGTAGATCTAGGTTTTTTCACCTACATGATAAATTATATTCTGTTTCTTATAAATTTTTAGCAGAAATGATAAAAACAAAGTTGCTAAAAAAATAAAACCTCGAAAACAAATGTAAAATGCAAACTACGAACTCTTCGTTGAAAGGGAATTTATATCATTATGAAATATTTGTAATATATACATTTAAAAATATAAAAATAAATATTACTCAACATCAAACCTTCAAGTGTAAATTACAAAAATGATCTAAATATGTTTACACAAATATCATTGAGGGTAAAATAAATAACTAGAAAGGTATTCCTCCATAAAGTCACACATTTTCAATAAGATAAATGTATAGAAGATAAACCAAGTAAAAACATGATTTAAAATAAATAAATTTCTAAGAAAAGATCCACACAATAGGCATTTCATGGTGTGTAATCATATATATGACCTAGAGAATCATTAAAAATGTAACACCATTCCTTTGCAAAAGATATATTCAACCACCCAAATTTAAATAAGATAGATAAAATTATATTGACACAAATGACTTTTTTTATAAATAAATCTAAATATCTCCCGAAAGGAAAATGTTTTCTACACAGTGAAATTAAAAAAAAACATTATTTATAAATGAATAAATTAAATAGAACCCTATTTTTTTCCCTTTCTAAATTAAAATTGGTAATGATATGTTAAAACAATCTAAACAATAATACATTATATAGAAAAATTTCCTATCCTACCATGAAAATAAAATCTACAAAAACTAGAGTTAGCATCAAATGAATCAAATGAAACCATGGAGTTGTTTTTCATCTCATTTACAATTTTCAATGATCGATTCAAACAACATACAACCCCCTTGTCCTCTTCCTCATCTCTGAAAATTCTATGCGGAAAATAACAAAAAATTTGAAGATTCAACACTCCAAAGGTTTTAGCATAAAGTCATGGTTCTCGTCATTGGAGTTAGGGAATAGAGATTCATGAACAAAGATAGGAGATGCTATTTCGAAAAATACTTTTTGCAATAAATGCCAATGAGAATATTACTTCAGATGCCTAATGAATGCAAAATGTGTATGAATATTTTGAAAGAACGTTGACGGGTCAAAATACGCCCTCCCTCATTCGATACCTTTGTCCCTCACTCATTCTCTCTCCAAATATATATATCTCTTGCTATTAGCTGTCACTCATATCTCTCTCTCACATTATTTCTCAATCATTCTCTCTGACTCTTACTATGTCTCTCTCTCACTCTGTCTATGAAATTTTATCCTTTTCTATATCTCTTTTTCAATATATCACCTTCTCCATCTCTTTCTTACGCCCCCTTTCCTCTCCCTCTCTCTCTTCCTATCTCACCCTGACTATCTCTTTGTCTCTTGCTCTCTCCATTTCTACTTCCTCCCCCCTTGGCCCCTGTCTCCTTCTATCTCTCACCATTCTCTCACTTTCTCCCCCTTTATCTTTATATTTTCCTCTCTCATTACCTCCAAATATTTCTCTTTCTCACTCTCAAAATGTCTCTTTCACATACTCTGACATTATATCCTCCTCACTCTCGTTGTAAAACTCTTCACCTCTCCCCCTCTCTAATTCTACCACTCTCATTTTCTTACTTCCTCTCTCATTCTCTCTCTTTTTATATCTCTCTCTCCCCCTATCTATATCTCTCTACCTCATTATCTCTATTTCTATCTCTCTCTCCTGATGTCTCTCTCACATTCTCTATCCTTGTCTCACTTTCACTGCCTCTCTTCCCACTTCCCTCTCCCACTTGCACTATGTCTATCGCTCCCTATCCCTCTCTCTCTTTCTCTCTCTCTCTCTCTCTCAATATTCCCAACTCTCTCTCAATAACCCTCCCCCCTTCTCTCTCTCCCCCTCTCCCTCTATTTTTGTTTCCCTCTTTCTCTCTCCCTTTCTTTATGTCTCTTTCACTCCTTCCCTCTTTCCATTTATTCCTATATCTCTCTCTCCCTCTCTCTTTTTATGTCTCATCCTCTTTCTCATTCTCTCTCTCCCTTGACTCTCCCTGTCTTAACATCTATCTCAGTTTCTCACACTTTCTCTCTTTGAGCCACTCTCCCTCCAATTCCCTGCTCTCGATATATCTTTCTCCCTCCTATTGCTTCCTCCATCCCTAGCATAATCCTAAGTCTAAAACACAAATCTTAAATCTAATTTATAAAATTGACTTGACTTAACATTACTTAGCATTAAGTGAAACTTATTATTTTAATAATTATGTATCGTCATAATATACAATTTTATAGACATTATAAACTTGAAATCTATTTTACAATATCAATAAAATAATCAAACCCGATAATTCTATTTAAAGTGTAATTTAAAAAAATAAAAAATAAAGGTATTCATTCTAGCAATTTTTATTAAAAAAATACATTATAGTATGAGTATTTTTAATAAAATAATAACTATACAATATTTGAATGCATGTCAAATAAATATACATTTCCATACATAAAAAGAGAAGGATTCACAAAAAAAATAAGATCTCACATAAATATAAAAAAATAAAATTAATATTGACTTACAACAAAAATATATATTTGATCATAAACACAATCGAATGCTATGATAAACACAATTGAATGTGCTTGCATGTTAAACAAAACAAAACTGAAACTGATAACGGAAGAACTATTTAATGAATGTTGTAACAAGGCACAAATAGATACTCCATTTGTAAAAACAATTTAATAAAGACTAATTCAGGCACTCACACGATCTCATTTGGTCTTGTTTGGTTTGGTTTGAGACAGGAGGTCAAACTTGCCCAATGACACAATATAATAAGAAATGCAAGGCATCTACCAGCATAAAGCCATCTTTAAGCACAAATTTAATATGCGCTGATAGAGATCAGATTTCGTGTGCAAACCTTTTTATAGTGAAAAATACAATGTGTTTTCTTAGTGTTTAAATTGTACTTTTCAATGATAAATAGAGTATACATATAGGAACAAATAAACATTTTTATATATACATCAGATGTATATCTAGACATTTTGTCAAGCAAATTAAAGTAGTTTTTATTATTAAGTATATTTTACAGTATATGTCCATATTAATTCTTGTTAAAATATTTTATTGATAACCCACATTGAATATTTTTTTATATACAACATTAGAATGTTCTATTTTAGAAAATTTATTTCTATATGTAAATATACATGAAGTTCCTATCCACATAAATTACTTGAGATAGATCTTCAATTAGTTTATTTAAATCTCTTGTTGAAATATTTTTGAAAAGTAAAAGATTTAAAAGTGTTAGTCATATATTTTTTTACTTCTATTGATTTATTTTTATGAGAGGCTACATTATTTCTCTTTAAAACATAATTTTAAATTTTAAATTTTATTTTAAAAGGGGACCGACCATGAAACGAACTTACAAATCCCCCTCATATAGGGCTTTAGAATAAGCCTCTCTACTAAACTAGCCTCTTAGCTTAATGACAATATTGGTTTAGATTATCAATAATGAGGAGACTTGTCTAAATATATTGAGAGAAGAAACTAAAAGGAACCTCAACATTCCAGGAAATTTAAGTTTCAAAGCTTCATTTTTGTCAATTTACAAATCCATCCCTTACCATGTAAGCATAGTTGCAGAGAATCAAGGAATACTTAGACATAGAGCTAGATTCTAGACTTAACTAAAACTCAGAAGAATGACTTCATCTAAATATAAATACATAAATGCATACTTGTTACAACCTTAAAAAATGTGTTAACCCACACACATAAGTTATTGTAGTGGTTGTATATGTGTCTACTTAAATTGTTTTTATAATCTTTTCTCTTTTTGCATTTTCCGAAGTTGGTTGATTGTATTATAATAATTGGTCCATAGGTATTAGTTCTTTCTTCATTTTCTCATATTGTTATTTTTGGTTTTTCTTTTTATAGCTTTATCATATTTTTATTTTTTTTAATAAAATATATTCTTATTAAAATCACTATTTTAAACATAATAATTTTATTTGAGCATTTAGTATTTTCATTTTTATAATGTAGTAACTTTTTTAATGAGTATAATTATATTTTAAAATTCAATTTCATAAAAAAAAAAATTAATATACTAAAATATGTGTTTTAAATATTTAAGAAATTACAAATTAAGAATTCATATTATTACTGAATTAATACTGAATATTAAATTTTAATTATAATTAACATAAAACATATTTTTGAATATCTTTAATAATAAAATTAAAATTAATTTTATTATTTAATTTAAAAATAAACCATACCTAAAAATAATAGTCAAATCTCTACCTTACTCGTAGAATATCAGTCAAAATAAAAATATTGAAATCTCATATACAGATTATCATGAACAAGATCGAGGTGTATTAAATATATATTCACCAAAAAAATACATAATGTGCGCCACCTTTACATATTTTGCACTCTTTATTTATATTTTATTTAGACAAAACTTATATTCATAAAAGAAATACGTAGTAGTACTTGACTTTCCGGAACTTTACATATCATACTTTCTTTATTTATGTTTTTATGTGGCTTTTTGATTTTCTTTTGGATTGAAACAGACATCGATTCATCGCCGTCAAACTCTATAACGACAAAATTTCTTCAATCCAAACTATGGTATAAGATGGAACAAAGCGGTTGATATTAACCTACAGATTATTTTGGATCTTTAAAGCAAAAGCTAGGCCGATATTTTTTAACTTCTTTTTTAGTATTAATACGTATAACGCTTCCTTTAATTATATCTTCTGCTGCTTCAGTATTAGTACATACATTGCGTGATAATCCAAATTTTTAATTATATCTTCTGCTGCTTCAATATTAGTACATACATTGCGTGATAATCCAAATTTTATCGTACTCTTGCGTGTCTGTATTTCTCGGAGAACTTTTGGTACACAACATTTGAACACAACATTTGATCTTGTTCACAAGCAACGCATCTCTGTACCAGAAAATGAAATCGTAAGATAATTTTACTTCACTATATGGAATTGTTACGATAAGTATTATATTGTAGTATGGAACCGTTGAAACGAATTTAAACACACATGCACAATTAGTGGTTGCCCTATGTGACAGGTAACTAGAAACTAGAGTAGTGGGCGCTTGGATGACATCCAAAGTTCAAACGAATTTATCACAAGTAATGGGCGCGTGTAGGTTGTTATAATCTCTGACATATTCCATTAACGTGGAGTTTGTTATAGGCATATTCACACAAAAGCATATTATGTGACAAAAGCACCATATTACATGTAACGAGAGTAGTCGGCGCTTAGATAACATCCGAAGTTCAAACGAATTTATCACAAGTAATGGGCGCGTGGGCGCGTGTAGTTTGTTAGTCTCTGACATATTCCATTACCGTGGAGTTTGTTAGAGGAATATTCGCACAAAAGCATATTCTCTGACAAAAGCAGCATATTACAAGAAAGCAATTTATCAAACTTGAATAATGGCCATTTGCGTTTATATTAGGAAACTATGAAAGCTCTGAGCGGCACTCTGGTAATGGCCACTTGCATTTATATAATGGAAACCATCAAACCTTGGAGTCTATGAAACTTTCAACGGGACCTAGGAAGAAACTATAGTCGTTAAAGGAAGTGGGAGAGGAGTAGGTTATTTGCAAAGGGTGAAAACGGCAGAGCTCTTTACACGGCCCAAGAGACGAAGGATTTCATTGTACAAAAGGGGAAACACATGTTAATACTAAAACGCCGTCATCATGTGGGTTACTGGGAAGGTTAATCCTGAGGCTCAAGGGAGCGGCTGGAGCAATATGCAGGGGCAATTCAGAAGTAGCAATGGGCGACCATTAACATTAAGAGACACAGCGAACCCTATTCTGATAACCTGCTACGATTTATGCAGCGGTTCGTCGTTCCTATTCGCAGAGGCAAGTGCAAAGCACACGCAGAATTACAATTTCATTATGTGGGAAGCCTGTCATGCGACCATGTGCTCTCCAGGATTTGAGATGCCTATTCCCGTTAAGTCCATGGACGGGCAAACAACAATTGTTGGAATAGATGGAGGGTTCGTCATGAACAATCCTACAGTAGTGGCCATTACTCATGTGTTGAATAATAAGGTTGACTTTGCGTCTGTTAGTGGGGTGTATGATATCATGGTGTTGTCCCTGGGAGCGGGAACAATTGATTTTCCATAAAAAAGCGGGGAATAGTGGAATGGGAAATGCCGATTCTGAATATTGTGAGTGAAGAAATCTCAGATATTGTGGATCATGCAGTCAGCGTGGCTTTTGGCGACAGAAAGCAACGCATGTATGTTTATCAATGATCGTATGCATGGATGGTGTCAAATTCCATTTATATGTTATCATTTTTAAGCTTTGCGGCATCGAATTCCATTTATATGGCATCAAATTCCATCTATATATCATTATTTTCTGTCATTTTGGTCACGGGTTTATTTCTTGGTACCTTGTTCATGTCATCCTACATTGCAGGAGGATGATGTTAATGTCGATTTCTTGGATTAGCTCAATGGAAAAAAAAGGAGAGACTAGACTTTAGTATGATGCAATTTTTTCAACATCTTTCACGAGACAAATTGGAGCTACATGTATGTAATACTTTCCATTCTTATTCAATATTTTCCTCAGAGTGGTTGCATGAATTAATCTAGTTTAATAATTGAATTATTTTGTAATTTAATCAGTTTTGAGGTACTTATACTATTTTGTATTATTCTCTATCTTTCTTTAATTAAATTTTTATTAGTTTCATGCTAGTTTAATTAATCCATCACATTTAACTGCCTTACTTCTGCTCTGGAATTAAAAGTTGTTTTTATTTCTATCAATTTAATTGGACTATTTCATTAGTTGATTGAATCCCAACACAATGTTTTCCATAAATTTATCT
>APFE030473975.1:303652-335952 GCA_000404065.3 Pinus taeda | reverse complement strand
TAACTAGAAGGATGGAGTGAGAAGTAGAAAGAGAAGAGAAATTAGGATAAGGAGAATAGGAAGCAAAAGAGCACAGTGAGAGGAGAGTAAGGGAGAAGGAACTGAGAGTGAACAAGATGAGGAGAGGACAATCAAATGCAAGGAAGTCACTGGGTAACTACTCGAAGGGTGTTGTTGCAAGGAGGGTGTCACACTTGGACATCATGGGGTTTGCACCACGAAGATAACAAACTGAATTCTAATGTTAGAGGTAAGCCTCAATCATGTTGTTGAACTGTACATTTGACATTTACTGCATCAAACTACCACTTGTCTGCATCTAATTAGCAATCGAGTTCTCAAGTCTAGTGCAATGGGAAAATCACTATCATGAATCTCTTTAGAGAACTACAATTTCCAAAAGATATTATAGTCATAAATTTTTTGGTTAGTTTTACAGTCCAAGATTCAAGAACCTTACCGCCATGATTGTGGCTTAGCCACCTTCCAATCAATATGATAAAAAAACCTAGTAATATTTTCACACTGAACACTATACAATAAACTTAACCCTAATATATTAGTGAAGAACAAGTAACTAGCTAGACTCTAGAAGGGTTTTTGGATTGACTGTTAGTGAAACTCATTGCAGTTAGATGTGTCAATGTTTGTTGAGTGTTAGCAAGCGCTAGGTAAACACAAGGGAGCACTAGGTCAAAATGCGTGGAAATGAATGAATAAGAGCGTGTGACAGGGAATGTCAATGAGTTCTAGGTGTGGTAAGAGGGGAGTGACATGGTATGCTAAGAAGTGTTAAATCATTCTAGTGTGCGAGAGCAACATGCAACGAATATGTGCTAAGTGCCAAGGTGTGCCAAATAATGCTAGGAAGTGTTAGGGAGCATTAGGGAAACACTAGATGAATAATGCATGCAAATGAACGATTAAGAGTTTGTGACAGGAAGTGCTAGTGATTTGACGGTGTACTAAGGAGGGAGTGACAAGGTATGCTAGGCAGTGCTAAGGAATTCTAGAGGTCAGGGAAACATGCCAAGATGTGTTAGGTGCTAAGGTGTGCTAATGCATGCCAAGGAGAGTTATGGATTGTCAGGGGTAAACAAGGGAGCACTAGTTTCAAATGCATGGAAATGAATGAATAAGAGTGTGTGACATGGATTGTCAGCGAATTCTAGGTGTGCTAAGGAGGGAGTGAAAAGGTATGCTAGGTAGTTCTAAGGAATGCTAGAGTGCTAGGGCGAAATGCCAAGATGTGCAAAGTCCTAGGGTGTGCCAATGTGTGTTAGGGAGTTGCACGAGAACACAAGGAAGAACTAGTTAAAAATTCATGGAAATGAATGGATAAGAGTGTGTGATAGGGAGTGTCAACAAGTTCCAATTGTGTTAAGGAGGGAGTGACAAGGTTATATGCTAGGCAGTGCCAAGGCATGTTAGAGTGTCAGGGCATGTCAGGGAATGAAAAATCATGCCAGGGAATGCAAGGGATGATAATGTGTGCAATGTAGCACCAATGGATTTTTGTATGTGCCAGTTGTTATGGCACATGAAGATGTAAACTATGTTGCTTAGTTGTTTTATGGGCATGGTTGGATGTGAGCCTTGACTTGGTAACTTGTTATGTGGGATGAGTTAAGATTGGACATGAGGAGCCTAAGATGAGTTATATGCCATTAGGGGAACAAGGCATAGTCTAGTTGTAGTAAATGTAACTTGGTAAAGTTATTGTAGTCGAGGCAGGACTTGGTTAGGTGTCTAAGTCTAAAAGAAAATAAGGGTAGTTATGAGGGCATGATAATTAAGTAGTGCCATGGTGTGCCAAGGAATGAAAAGGCATGCTGACATATGCTAGATAGTGTCAATGCATATCGAGGAGTGTTTGAGAGTAGAGGGAATGACAAGGGAGAACTAGGTCAAAGTGCATGGAAATGAATGAATAAGAGATTATGCTAGGGAGTGTCAGTGAATTCTAGGTGTCCCATGGACGAAGTGTGTTAGGAGAATTTCATATTAGGACTTGTAGGAGGAAAGACTACGATTGTGATAAGAGGATGGAAAAATAAGTTTCAGACAAAGGGAGACTTTGGTCTAGGCACAACACTATTTTTTCAATGACTTGGTTGGGTTCCCAAGTCACAAAAAAAGTAAGGGTATCTATGAGGGCATGAAAACTAGGGAGTGCCAAGGTGTGCATGGAATTTCAGGAAGCGCTAACACATGTTAGAAAGTTCCAAGGAATATTAGGCATGTCAATACATCCCAAGTGCTAAGGCATGCCAAGGTGTGCTAGGTTCTAGGATATGGCACCAACACATGCTAGGGATTGCCAAGGAAACACAAGGGAGTACTCGTTTCAATTACATGTAAAGGAATGAATGTACATGTGTGATAGGGAGTGTTAACAAGTTATAGGTGTGCTAATGAGGGAGTGACAACATATGATAAGTAGTGCCAAATAGACGATAGAGTGGTAAGAAATCTTGCTAAGATGTGACAAGTGCCATGGTGTGCCAATGTGTGACAAGGAGTGTTAGGGAGTGTGGGGAAACACAAGGGAGCACTAGGTCATAATACATGGAAATGAAGGAATAAGAGTGTGTGGCATGGAGTGTCAATGATTTCCGTGTGTGTGAAGGAGGAGTTACAAGGCATGCTTGGCAATGCTAAGGAATGCTAGAGTTATAGGGTGACATGTGGCCAATATGTGCCAATACATGCAAGGAAGTGTTAGTTGGGAGTGTCAGGGAAACACAAGGGAGCACTATGTCAAAATGAATGGAAATGAACAAATAAGAGTTTGTGATTAGAAATTTTAGTGATTTCTAGGTGTGCTAAGGAAAAAGTGACAAGGTATGATAGGTAATGTTAAGGCATGCTAGAGGCTAGGGTGACATGCCAATATGTCATAGTTGCTAGTGTGTAACAACACGTGTCAAGGAGTGATAAGGAGTGCTAGGGAAACACAAGGGAGCACTAGGTAAAAATGCATGGAAATGAATGAACAAGAGTTTCTGACCAAGAGTGTCAACAATCTCTAGGTGTGATAAAGAGAGAGTGACAAGGTATACTATGTAGTGACAAGGAATGCTACAGTGTTAGGGCGGTAGGCCAAGATGTGTCAGGTGATAGGGTAAGCTACAGAGTGTTAGTGGGTGTCAGGGAAACATAATGAAGCACTAAGTCAAAATGCATGGAAATGAATGAATAAGAGTGTGTGAGAGGGAGTTTCAATAAGTTCTAGGTGTGTTAAGGAGCGAGTGGCAAGGTTATATGCTAGGCAATGCCAAGGTATGCTAAACTACCAAGGCATGTCAGGAAGTACCACAATGTGCTAGGGACTGTCAAAGAATGCCGAGGAATGTAGGGGATCTTAATGCATACGTAGTGACAAGGAATGCTACAGTGTTAGGGCGGTAGGCCAAGATGTGTCAGGTGATAGGGTAAGCTACAGAGTGTTAGTGGGTGTCAGGGAAACATAATGAAGCACTAAGTCAAAATGCATGGAAATGAATGAATAAGAGTGTGTGAGAGGGAGTTTCAATAAGTTCTAGGTGTGTTAAGGAGCGAGTGGCAAGGTTATATGCTAGGCAATGCCAAGGTATGCTAAACTACCAAGGCATGTCAGGAAGTACCACAATGTGCTAGGGACTGTCAAAGAATGCCGAGGAATGTAGGGGATCTTAATGCATACGTAGTGACAAGGAATGCTACAGTGTTAGGGCGGTAGGCCAAGATGTGTCAGGTGATAGGGTAAGCTACAGAGTGTTAGTGGGTGTCAGGGAAACATAATGAAGCACTAAGTCAAAATGCATGGAAATGAATGAATAAGAGTGTGTGAGAGGGAGTTTCAATAAGTTCTAGGTGTGTTAAGGAGCGAGTGGCAAGGTTATATGCTAGGAAATGCCAAGGTATGCTAAACTACCAAGGCATGTCAGGAAGTACCACAATGTGCTAGGGACTATCAAAGCATGCCGAGGAATGTAGGGGATCTTAATGCATACCACATAGTGCCAAGGCATTCTAAGACACACCAGGTGCTATGGCATGTCAAGATGTAAATATTGTTGCTTAATTGTTTTCGACCATGGTTGGATGTGATGAGCCTTGTCTTGGTAACTTGTTAAGTGGTGTTAGGTTCCTATACCAATAGGAGTCATAATTTTGAATGATTAAGGTTAAGCCTTGTAATATTGCACATACCTTTAGTTTCTACAAATGTTTTCCCTTTTAAAAAATTTAAAAATGTAAAGAGGGTATGTCCTAAAAGAATAATCAAAGGACAACAAAGAAGGAGAAAAGGTAAAAAAATGAAAATATATTAACCCCAAATACAAAAAGAGACTATGAAAGTGAGCAAGTCTAAATGCCACTACTATTTACTTTTATGCATAATAATGATTGTGTGCAGCTTGTTATTCATGCTACAATCCATGATAATCAAACTGTTCAAACTTGATTATATCATGCTTTGAATTTTATGTTGGTAGTTAGGGAATAAAATCTGACCAAACAATTTAATCTTGGCAGATCATTAGATAGGTAGAGAAAATAAAAGGAGCTTGTAAGCTTAATATGAGCCCTTGGATGATATAAGGTTAGAATTAGATAGTCTGCTTTGTAAAAGAAAAGGATTGATAAGGGTTTGCTAGCCAAAATGCACCCATATAAATGGAAGAAAAAATGGTAGGGTAAGTAAATGGGTAAGTAGAAGAAAGGTTGCATAAATATCAAGTGATTACACAAAATCACTTATGTTATGTTTAAATACATCTTTCAAATATACATAAGCAGTGAACAAAGCAAGGAAAATGGTTTACAACTTGGTTTATTTAACATCCCCTCAGTAATTTCACTCGTCTACTTATTAATTTCCCATAAATAAGTTCTAAATACTTAAATCCTTTAAGTCAAAGAGGCTTAGAGGATTTCTCTAACTTTTGGTGGGACCGGACCCTTGTCTTAATGACTTAAGGACACCAAGTGTTAAAATCCCCTACAAACAATTCATTCCCCTTCATAAAACCCCTTTTCCTAAGGTTTAACTCCATTTACCTATGAAAAGTAACCCCCCCCCCCCCTCCATGTTAAAACATAATTCATTCAAAAAAATCCCACAAAAGAATTTTATCGTAAGTATTAAGTGTATGTAAAGTGCGAAAATATTACATGTTACATTATTCTTAATGGATATTACCCACTCCACTCATTCACTTCATGTTAATTTTTAATTTTATTATATAATCCCCAAAGTTCCATTATCTCGTATTAATTAATTCCTTTATATAAATAACCCAACCCCTAGTTTAGTTATAAACTATACACTTTACCCCATATCCCGGAAAAATTTATTAATCTCAACAATTAACCCCGCTCGATTTCCTAATCGTATCATTACGCAGCACCCGATCTACTAATCCAATGATTAAATCCTAAACTAATTCCATACTGCCAAATTAAAGCTATGGGCCCCACAAAATCCTTTGCTTTATCCTCCCTGCAATTTCCTCACTCAACTCCCGTTTGATCATCCCCCCCTCATTCAATGGCCTACATCCATATCAGCCGAACCCGATCACCTACCTTTACCCACACAATAAGGTGGGTTTCCCTGACTCCCCGAATGCTATGTGTCGCACTCTAAGGTAGATTGGGAGACCCCTCCTAAAAAATTCCCTTGCCATAAAAGTGGTGTGACGACCAAGAAAAACCGCTTCCCTGCTTAATCGAAAAAACCACCAACTGTTCGTTCATAAATGGACCCACTAAACATGATTTTTTTTTTATAAAAGGCTGTGAAGCCCTCTTTTCACCCTTTTTTACTCATTTTCTCTGTAAACTCTGAAAACTTTTGCGACTCCTCCAAACACCAAACTTGCCCACACACCTCCAAATTCACTCTAGAACACGTTGCAGACAACCCAACTGAACCCTTAGTCTGTACCAGAACCGTACAAACCTCTGAAGTTGCCATGAACCATCAACTTGAAGCCAATTCGCCTAATTCTAGGTATTTCACCATAGAATACCACTCCCCTTTCAAATTTGGAAACATTCAGCGTGTCAAGTATTTTCATTAAGTAAAATTAATTGAAAAGTACTTTAAATTTAAAAAACTTACTGTCGAACCCTCTGAAAGTTTCCAATTTCCATTCAAAACCTTTGAATAAACCCCCAAAACCTAATTTAAATCCACAAGAACTAAATTATGGCTGCCCCTATTGCCTTGGATGTTAGACCTATCAAAACTCCCCATTTGGACCTCGACCACCTTCCCTTGGCTGACAGGGACTTCCAAATTAAGGATACATCTACCCAGGGCCTCCTGCTTAAAATCCATTGTCTAAGTAGGGATAGATACCTCAACCATGCTGATGATATTGGCCTTTGGGAGTCAAATTTTCCCAAATGTCAGTTCCCCCAAGTACATATCTTCCCAGAAATTGTCCATATGTGCCATGCATGCTACATCCCTAGCCATAGAGCCATAATGTCTCATAACCAAAAGGTGTTTTTAACTATCATAGTTGAATCCATCAATGAAATGTTACAACTCCAACCAGGACCAAATCTTATGCCACTCTCAATTGGAGATTTGTTAGACCAATATTCCATATTAAGTCCCTCTAGATTGTCCCAATTGTTCTAAGATTTCATTGTTGAGGAGCAGTACATTCCTAAAAATCCCCCCCATATCTTTATGCCATGTTCTTTGAAAGGGGAAAACAAATCATCACTATGATATCATGTGTCCTAGGCTACTTCACTAATGAATTTTTCAATGAAATTGTCTTGTCCTTCATGTCAATCTATACCCCAGGATAGCCTCCTGCTCTTGTGTACAAATATGTTGAGTTCATAGCTGAGAGAATGCATGAACAGTTTACGAGGATAAACAATGAAAGAGTGTTCAAATACTCATCTGTCCTCTACCATATGTTCTTAAATTATCAGCCACACGGATTTCCTTTTCCCCTGCAGAAGCTAGATACCAAAGGCCAACCCACGTCTATCATTTTTTGGACCCCACTGTTCCATAAGTACGAGCCACAATATACCTATTCAAATTTCATAGATTCTATTGTTCATCCAGTCATGACTATGCTGAAAGGAAGCCCTCCACCTAGGATAAGCCCAGAGATCAAAAGGGTCCTTCTATTGTCTAAACAAAGCAAAGTGGGAGATTGGTACCTTTACCAAAACCACACACATATAAGAATTTATGGTTGCCACCTTGCACCATATAAACTACCCAAATACCTCCCCATGAGGTTATTTTCTCTAGATTACTATAGACAAATAATGAACTCTGATGAGATAAATTTTGTCTAGGCTAAGAAAAGATCACAATTCAAAGTAAAAAACCAGTTTGGCCTCTTCATCTACAATTCTAGAGAGGCAAGGAAGGAGGCATGCCAAATTTGCTGCAAATGAAGTTCCAACAGAGTTTCACGTGGAGGTATGACCCTCAAGAATTTATGACCAGATTGAGAAATAAGGCCAAGTTGGGACCTTATATTCACCACCCCATACCAAAGATAGAAAGATATGCAAATCAATCTGAGTGGGTGGAAAACACTCTTGTAGATAGAGACAGTACAAAGGTAGATGTAGAGAATGCCTAATGTGACTTAGAAAGACAATTTGATGAGATCTCGTTTCTGCAGGTACCTAAACAGCAAGGAGCAACCATGAGCACCCCTCCTATCATTTAGACTCCTTAGAATGAGGAAAAGAACCCCAAAAGGACTAGGGAGGAACCCTCGAGTTCAGGAATGGGCACATCAAATGTACAGTATGAGACCAGTCAGAGCAAAAAACCTAGGCTAAATCTTGCTTTAGAGTAGGAAGGCACAAAATGATCAGTAGAAATAACTGATATTGAGCTGAACAAAAATAAAGGCACAACTCTATCTGAAGAAACATAGGGGCCCTCCACATCACAGACCCAAACCTTGGAAAGGAAACTAAGTGTAGAAGTATCCTCATTCAGTAGGCCTGCTGATAAGGATAAGGATATAAAAGATAGATATAAAGAAATCAAGATGAGAAATGAGAAGCTCAAAGCTCAGAAATATGCTTAATATCTAAAAATCACTCCCACAAATCAAACAAGGCTGATGTCAGCTTTTGATATCAAGGAGGGAAAGCTTCAAATGTCCTTTATCAAACCTACAACACAACAGCCCAAGACATCATTAGACTTTAATAGGGTTGACTTTGAAGTATTGGCAAGGGATATTCATCCCATAGACCAAATAGAACTACATAAATAGATTGGAGATATGATATACTCCACCCTTACAGGTAAATCCATAGTTTCCCATCAACTACAAAGTTCATTGACCAACATCTCGGCAAAATTTCAGTTGGAGAAGGCCTCCTCACAGGCCAAGGATACCAGGATTAAGTCTTTGGAAGACATAGTTATTGAGATTGGACATGATCCCAAAGATATTAAAGCTACAGAGCAGCTCATAAAGAAGAAAAACAATGATATTGTTGCACTTAAGAAGCAATTAAAAATACCCCAGCTGTAACATCCTTAAACACTTGAAGTTTTGGAGACCCAGCACAAGCATGAGGAGTTGATGGAATTAGTCCTAAAACTCAATGATAAACTAAGGGAGACAGAGAATGAATTGGATATCTTGATCCAATTAGAACAAACTGACATAGCCACAACTTCCACAAATGTCATCCCTATAGTATCTACAACAGTCCCTTCCACACTAGCAGCTTCACTAGCACCTACAACTCCACCTGCCACAACATTTCCAGTCACAACAGAGTCTACAACAGCAGGTACATTAGGAGAAGAGGCAGATAAATTAATCATAGCCATGAATGAAATTTCAATCCAGGCTACAAAAATGAACAAACTAAGAGAAAAGGTGGCAAGTTTAGAAACTGACTACAAAACTGCCTAAATTATGAAAAGGAAGAGGCACAAAAGGCCAATAGAATGAGTGAAAGAGTCAAAGCTATGGAGAGATACCTAACTCTGGAGAAACCCCTTTGACAAGCTAAGGAACTGTTATGGGCCAATATCATTGACTCTGTCAAGGATATTTGGCCATCTATTCAAGTTATTTTTGAGCAGATAGAATTGATCAAGATAGCTATAGAAGCTATCCAAAAGTTCAAGGAGGAATTGGGAGACATGCTTGAGGATGCCAATAGAATAATCCACTTCCTTAACAACAAAAATAGGCATGAGCTTCATTAGCTGGATACAGAAGATAGAACTGAAACTATTTTGGAAATAAGGAAGGTCCTTTCCAAGAAAAACCTAATGATAAACTTGGAAGAAAAGCACCAGAACATATAGGTAGCCAGTGATAGATTCATGGCTAAGTTCCAAATGTTGAGCGAGAAAGGATTGCCCAGTCCATTGGTCATTAATGACAAAATTATGACACAACATGATTATTATAAGAGACTCAAGTAGTTGGCTAAAGAACAAGCTAGCACTTCAGCAATAAAATCACTACCAATAGGCAATGTTTCGTATAATACATTTGAGAACTTGTTTTTTTCTCCAGCATGAGATAAACACTTATTCATCACCAAGCCAATTTTGCCAAGTATACCATGGTTGATGAGATATATAGGTGAATGATGATTTTCAAGTTACCTAATGATAAATGGTGGGAAAATGTGACTGATTTATTGTAAGCAATTTACAGTAAAATGGTTAAAGTACAATAAAATTAGAATAGCCAGGTAAACAGATGAAAATAGGTCAGCATGCCAAAGTGTATCAGTGTCAAAGAGTATTAGGTGAAAGTTAAAAGCTAAATAAGGTTCTAGCGTAAAAGACCACAACAACAAGCCAGCATAAAGGTCTACAAACCAAACTATAAAGGCCAGCAACACCACAATAAAAGGGATAACATGAAAACAGTTCAATAGCTGTCTCTATTTTCTTGCAAGAAGATATTTGTATTTCTTAGATTAAATATCAAGTTATTTTGATATATTTTGTAATACTTTTTGTATACATACTTCACAAATCGAAGTATGTAGGGTGGATTCTTAGACATTTCTATAGACCTTTTGATCAAAAGACTATAAAGCTATTGTATCACTAATTGGACCAGCAAGCTAGATTGATGAATAAAGACAAGATATTTCACAAGATTCATGTGTAGAGCAAAGTGCAGACAATTATTTTCTCATGTTTTTGTTATCTTTCTTAAAAAAATTCCACAGTCTTTAATGTATATCTGAATCTGAATGTTATAACATGGAATGATATCTCATAATTTTCTTAATTGCACTCTATTTTAACTATTGTGCATTTAAATGTTTTCTACTGATTATTTAAGTTAAGGAACTCTTAATTGATCCTTATTTTAGGTTTCCTCTCTGTAATCTATAGTAAAGTATTCTTAATTTCCCTTTGTTTCTGATTACCCTCCATTCCTCTTTTTAATCTCGGTCTGAGAATTCTTAATTGCTTTCTCACCCTGGTTAAGACCATTTCATCCCTTTCGCCCAAAGACCTGCACTGTACTCTTCTAGATTGCCCTTTGACCACTCCCTTTAGTGAGTTAATTCCAGTTTTGCTGCCCTTCTGTTGACTCCATAGCCCAATAGTCTAAAGACATCATTCTATCCATCTGTTTCAAGGATTCCACAATCTAATCTTCAACACAAATGAAAAACCCCCTGAACCTTCAAAACTAGCCTAAAATCCCAGCAAACAAAGATAAATCATATAGAGAGAGCCCTCTCTGAGCCATAGGTTGGCTAGAGCCTATGCTTAAAAGATGGTTTGTGGTTACCTCGGTCATTTTCTTTCTTTTGAAAACTTTTAGATAAAATTCTGAGTGATAACATAATGGCGACCACACTGGGGATATCGAATCCTCATTCCTAATAAAGCTTTAAGAAAATTCTAAATCTTCATTTTGAGCCTCTTAAAGTCATTTGTTAGAAGTTTTCTTAAAAAAATCTCACAAAAAACAACTATAAAATTTGAAATTTTGGCTTCTAGGAAGACTCATTTTACTAGGGGTAATCCAGACTGAAACCCTGCCCCAATAGTTGATATTCCTAACCTAATCTCAAGAAAATCCAAAAAATAAGAAAGTTCAGTTAGTTAGATACCATTAGTTAAAGTTAATTCATGTCCTGATGAGTGGTTATTTTTAGAAGAACTTCCCTTTGATGTTCCCTTTGATCTTTCATTATTTAGAACAAAATATGAAAATGCACTCAGTGAAACTATTCTAGATCCTGACTTTATTGCAGACCTTGAGGTTCAAAAGGACAACAAATCCATTGATGAATACATTATGAAATCTCCACAATCATCCATTAATACTGCCACAACCCTTGAGCTTTATGAGCAATCGTCCATTACCTTGAGTTCACCATTATTCCCTTTAACTTCATCAATAATACCTTCTGAAGTCCATTCTTCACAACCATTTATACCTACTCTCCCCCATCAACCTATCATTACCCATTCATCACCTACTATTCTTGGTCCTTCATCCATTCTTCATCCACATCTTAACCCTTCCTAGCTTACAACCATGGAAAATAGATATGCTCCTCTTGTTTTACCTACCCAACTTGGTGCTATGCCAACAGACTACCAAAGTAAAATTATTCAATTTGATGGCACATGACATTACACTGCACATCAACATGTCAACAAGGTAACAGATTACTTTGAGATGCACGAGACTTTAGCTGGTGATGTTAGGAAATGGTTTAGAGAATTGCTTGTTAATAGTATTGATAGTTTGAATGCACTCCACCAACAATTTTTGAACATATGGGAAAAGAAAAAGAATCCTCTACAAATCCTTTCAGAATATGAGAATATTAGAAGAGGACCTAATGAAACTGTTCAAGATTACTGCACTAGATTCAATAGTATATATAATGCCATCCCAGTTAATCTTAGACCCCCACCTGACATAGCATTAATAAAGTTCCCTGATAGTTTTGACACAGATATGGCATACCAAATTAGGGAAAGAAACCCCCCAACATTAGAAGAAATGTAAAGTGTAGCTATTAGTGTTGAAGCTAATTTGTTAGCTAAAAGGGCTAGAGTTAGAAATGAAAAAAGAAGAATTGCTAAGGATGAAAGCTCACCATATGACATCAAAATAGATAGTTTAGCCAAAAGTATGGAAAGACTAATGGATAGAATAGATAACATAGAAAGGAAAGCCCAATGGGATAACCAAAAAGCACCTCTAGTTACAAACCCAAATTTTAGAAAAAACCAAAACCAAAACATTGGGAAAAATGGATCGAATCAGAATATTAGGCTTCCTTTTCAAGAAAATTATGTAGACATCCCATCCTAAAGATCCAAAACAAGATACACAAATTAACCTAATGGGAATAAATGATGAGGATAATGTTTTCTAACCCAAGATGAGCATGAACTACATATGCTGCAGCAGTTACAGATATAGTCTGGAGAGTCATTTGATTACAAATAGGGATATGATTCTACCATGAAGTACATAAACAATATAATCTAAGAAGCAAAAAGAATGCTAATGTCCCTCACAAAACCAAGAAAACAGTGCAAAGTCAACCCAAGAAAATAAAATAAGCCCCTGTTTCTAAAATCCTCCAAATTCTCCCTAGGCAGAAACCAAATCCTTCTGGCCCCACCATTGTAGATATAACATATGATCAACCTTTTGTTGATCTGCCATCCACTTAAATTCCACCTAAGGAACCAACGAACAAAGCTCAAAACATCAAATCTGAAAATCCACATAAGCATATCCCCAATAAAGGAAAAGAAGACAAGTCTACTCAAATCCCTGCTTCAAAAATTCAAAACCTTCAAATAGAAAAGGTCTCTTTGCCATTCAATCTGGGAGCAAAGATAGCAAAGCTAAATATTTTAGTTCCTTTAATAGAACTAATCAAGAATGAAACTTACAAATCAAAAATAAACCAGACCTTAAACATTGCTAAAAATGAGGATTCTGTCAACTTTTTTGATGACCAACCAGAACTCATATTTGGTCCAGATGTTAATGGAAAATCATTAGAAGGAGAAGTTCCACCTTTTTACATTAGCCTTAGTATCCATGACAAAATTCTACACAATGCAATGTTGGATTCTGGGGCCTCTCACAACTTAATGCCCAAATCAGTAATGGAGAAATTAAACCTAGACATTACAAGGCCTTACAAAGATTTATTCTCATTTGACTCTAGTCAAGTAAAGTGTCTAGGATTGATCAAAGACTTGTGTGTCACTTTGGTCAAATATCCTGCCAAAAGCATCCTTATGGATATTATAGTTGCTGACATCCCACCAAAGTATGGCATGTTGTTATCCAGATCATGGGGAGCCAAACTTCAGGGATTCTTCCAACTAGATATTGCAACAATCTTTATTTTTGGACAACCTAAGAAATTATACAGAGAAACCTTAATGAAATATATGGTAAGTAGCCAGGATCAGCCTCAAAACATTCCCATCTACTCCATACACTCAGATATCGATTCTTTTATCCTATATAATGTTGATCAAACACAAGAAGAAATTTCAGACAATACTAATAGAAAACCAAAAGAAATTGCAGTTTCTACACAAAATGAAACTAACCAAACTACAGAACTTCTCAACTAACAAGATGGTCAAACTGCTATAAATGATGAAAATTTTGTTGCACTAGATAGAGAAAATTATGAGCATGAGATATTATGGCATTTAGAACTTGATGGATAAGTCAATAAGTTAGGAGCAGGAGCAGGAGTGTGGATATATAATTTGGAGAATAATCACTCAGAAGGCCATGCATATAGATTGAATTTTAAATGTATTAATAATATGGCCGAGTATGAAGCATTAATTTTAGGTCTTAAGTTAGTTATGAATCTAGAAGCTAAAAGAGTTTCTGTCATGGGAAACTCTCAACTAATTATAAAACAGATTGATGTTGTATATATGACAAAGGACCCTAGATTGAGTTTTTACAGGGGAACTGTTGTAGAAATACTAACACTTTTCTAGAAACAAAGCTTGCAGTAATCCCTAGAAAACACAATATGCAAGCCCATAGTTTAGAAATGTTTGCCAACACCTGCAAATTACCCTTCCAACCTAACCATCAATACACTGTTGAAGTTAGGCACAAACCTGCAATTCCAGATAATATGAAGAATTGACAAATATTTTCTAGTGACAAACAGATAAATAATTTTTTACTTTCAGAAAAAGGGTTTGTAAATAAAAATATAGACATTGATACCTCCATAGATCCTGATACTAAGGATGAGATAGAAACAAACGAGATAGAAGGTGATGAACTAGATAGAGTCAATCCAACTAAATTTACTAAATCCTCAAATACAAAAAACAGGTATGAGCTTCATGAGCGGGATATAGAAGATAGAACTGAAACTATTTTGGAAATAAGGAAGGATAACTTCTTACCAAAGGGATTAACCCCCTGGAAGATTTATTTGATTCAAATGATGTTTCTAGGAAACCTAAAATAGCACCATTAAGGTTTGATATAGAAGAATGTAATATAGGCACCGATGAAAATCCTAAATTGGTCAAACTTTCAAAATCATTACCCCCAACTGAAAAAGTAAAATACATTGAGTTGTTGAAAGAATTTCAGGATGTCTTTGCTTGGAGTTATGAGGACCTCAAATCCTATGACACCAACATCATCAAGAACACAATTCCTATTAAAGAAAATCAAAAGCCTTTCAAACAAAAACTTAGAAGGATCAATCCTGCCTTATTACCTGCTATTGAAAAAGAAATTCAGAGGATGTATGATGCCAAAATAATTGCACCAATCAGATTTTCTGATTGGGTCTCAAACTTGGTGCCAACTAGAAAGAAAACTGGTGAGATCAAGCTTTGTGTGGATCTTAGGAACCTCTACAAATTGTCACTAAAATACAATCACCCTCTCCCAAAAATGGACCACATATTACAGAGGGTAGTTGGATCAACCAAAATCTCATTGTTGGATGGGTTTTCTGGCTACAATCAAATCTTGGTTCATCCTGATGACCAACCCAAAACTGCCTTTACTACTCCTTGGGGCACATTTATGTATGTGAAAATGCCTTTTGGACTAATGAATGAAGGAGCCACTTTCCATAGGGCTATTGATATAGCCTTTGCAAAAGAAATTCATGATTTCCTTGTGATAGATGTAGATGATATTACTATGTTTTCAAAATCTGACAATCAACATTTGGATCATCTAAGACAAGTTTTATTAAATGCAGGAAATTTGGAATCTCATTGAACCCCAAAAAGCTTTTGTTTGGGTTTGAAAAAGGAAAATTGTTAGGTCACATAATTTCAAAAGATGGTATAAGAATAGACCTTGCGAGAATAGAAGCCATCTTGCAAATACAACACCTGAGGAACATTAAAGGGTTACAAGCCTTTTTAGGAAAAAATAATTTTCTTAGAAGATGTATATCTAATATGGCAGAATTAATTAGATCAATAAGCAATATGCTGAAAAAAAATTCCACCATAAAATGGATTGTTGAGGCTAAAAAATCCTTTGAAGACATTAAATTGGCCTTAACTAAAACACCCGTGTTAATCAGTGCTAAATTTGACATAGATTTCATCTTGTTTTCCTTTGCTTCTGAGCACACAACTACTACAGTTCTATTGCAGAAAAATGACCAGGGATATGAACAACCCATTACTTTCTTTAGCAAAGCCTTGAGAGATGCCCCCTTGAAATACAATATAATGGAAAAACAAGCATTTGCTTTAGTCAAAGCCATTAAGGACTTTAGGGTATACATATTATATTCTCATATAGTAGCCTATGTTCCAAATTTAGTAATCAAAGACATCCTAACTCAGGATGGTCCTCATGGAAAGAGGGGAAAGTGTATTACCACTATTTTAGAGTATGATATAGAAATCAAACCTACTAAGTTAATCAAGCGCAAAGGTTTATCCAAGCTCATGGCTGAATCAAACTGTCAAGCCTTGGATATAAACTTTATTGCAGCAATAGATAATGAAGAAGAGATTGCAACTCCACTAATCAACGAGGCCTTCATTGAATCACCTTGGTACGCTGATATTATTTACGTTTTACAGAACTTACAAGCTCCTCTTGAATTATCTAGGAATAAAAGTAGGTTTTTAAAGATGAAATCCTTGAAATTTTGTATATTAGACAATGCTATGTTTTGGAGAGATCATGAAGGTATTCTTCTTAATTGCTTATTAAAAGATGAATCTGACAAAGTTTTGCAAGAGTTTCATGCAGGTGACTGTGGAGGACACCTTTACTGGAAGACCACTGTAGATAAAATCCTTAGAGCTGGTTTCTACTAGCCTACTTTGTTTGTTGATATCAAAAAAATATGTGACCTCCTATCACAAATGTCAAATTTTTGAGGGGAAGAAAAAGCTTTTACCTTTACCCCTCAAGACAATCTCTGTTGAAATAACTTTTCAACAATGGGGTTTAGACTTCATTGGTGAAATTCACCCACCCTCCTCTGCCCAGCACAAATGGATCCTCACAGCCATAGACTACTTCACAAAATAGATAGAGCCCATACCTTCAAGGCAAGCCATAGACACCGTTATCATAACCTTCCTTGAAACCAATATTTTATCAAGATTTGGATGTCCAACTAAGCTCATTACTGATAATGCAGCAACCTTTAAATCCAAAAGAATGATAGATTTTTGCAATAAATATCATATCACCCTGGGCCATTCTATAGCCTATTACCCTCAAGGAAATGGACTGGAAAAATCCTCAAACAAAAGTCTGGTAAACATCATCAAGAAGTTACTAGAGGACAATAAGAAATCTTGGAATAAAAATCTAGGCAATGCCTTATGGGCAGACAAATTGAATACTAAGAAATCAATTGGTACTTCTCCCTATCAACTAGTTTATGGGATGGAGGTTGTCTTTCCATCCTCTTTGGGAGTATCAGTAATGAATATACTTCAAGAATTGCAGGTTGAACCAAATAGTATCCAAAGAAGAATCAACCAAACTATTCATCTACAACAAACCAAAGAATAGGTCTACATCAGGTCTCAAGTTGTGCAGGAAAGGGTTAAAAATATTTTTGATAAAAGAACCAAGGCTAAATATTTCTACCTTGGTGACAAGGTGCTCAAGTGGGATTCAAGGAGGGAAGACAAAGGTAAACATGGGAAATTTGATTTCCTAGGGAAAGGTCCCTATATCATTTATGCTTATAGAGGAAATAATGCTTTCTTCTTGAGAGAAATTGATGGTACATAAGCATAAGGTGGGCTGGTGAATGGTCGGATGCTAAAACACTACTTTGAATGTAGTTACTAATTTTTATTTTCCATTTGTACATATTCTATTTTTAAAAAGTCTAGTTTGGATTGGATGGTGATTTTTGAAGTTGAAGCCCGAAGAGAAGGCCCTAAGCTTAAAAGATTTACTATCATAAGTATCAATAATGCAGATGCATAGAGGTAACATCAACAACAATTCAAAGGCCACCGATATTCAAAAGTTCTTGACATTTCCTTAGAAAATTCCATCCCCAAGTGGAGCCATTGTTAGGTTCCTATACCAATACGAGTCATAATTTTGAATGACTAAGGTTAAGTCTTGTAATATTGTACATACCTTTGCTTTCTGCAAATGTTTTCCATATTAAAAAATTTAAAAATGTAAAGAGGGTACGTCCTAAAAGAATAATCAAAGGACAAAAAAGAAGGAGAAAAAGTCAAAAAATGAAAATATATGAACCTCAAAAACAAAAAAAACTATGAAAGTGAGCAAGTCTAAATGCCACTAATATTTACTTTTATGCATAATAATGATTGTGTGCAGCTTGTTATTCATACTACAATCCATGATAATCAAATTATTCAATCTTGATTATATCATGCTTTGAATTTTATGTTGGTAGTTAAAGAATAAAATCTGACCAAATAGTTTAATCTTGGTAGATCATTAGATAGGTAGAGAAAATAAAAGGAGCTCATAAGATTAATCTAAGCCCTTGGATGATATAAGGTTAGAACTATATAGTCTACTTTGTAAAAGAAAAGGATTAATATGGGTTTGCTAGCCTAAATGCACCCAGATAAAATGAAGAAAAAATGGTAGGGTAAGTAAATGGGTAAGTAGAAGAAAGGTTGCAGAAATATCAAGTAATTACACAAAAGCACTTATGTCATGTTTAAATACATCTTTCAAATGTACATAAGCAGTAAACAAAGCAAGGACAATGGTTTACAACTTGGTTTATTTAACATCCCCTCAGTCATTTCACCCCTCTACTTACTAATTTCCCGTAAATAAGTCCTAAAAACTTAAATCCTTTAAGTCAAAGAGGCTCAAAGCATTTCTTTGACTTTTGGTGGGACTGGACCCTTAGCTTAATGACTTAAGGACACCAAGTGTTAAAATCCCCTACAAACAATTCATTCCCCTTCATAAAATCCCTTTTCCCAAGTTTAAACTTCATTTACCTAGGAAAAGTAAAACCTCCCCCACGTTAAAACATATTTCATCCAAAAAAAACCCACAAAAGAATTTTATCCTAAGTATTAAGTGTATGTAAAGGGTGAAAATATTGCATATTACGTTATGCTTAAGGGATATTACCCACTCTACTCATTCACTTCATATTAATTTTTAACTTTATTATATAATCCCCAAAGTTCCATTATCCCATACTAATTAATTCATTTATATAAATAATCTAACCCCTACTTTAGTTATAAACTATACATTTTACCCCATATTTTGATAAAATTTATTAATCCCGGCATTTAATCTTGCCCGGTCGCCTAATCATGCTATTAAGCAGCGCCCGATCTGCTAATCCAATGATTAAATCCTAAACTAATCACATACCGGTGAAGATTAAAGCTATGGGCCCCCCGAAAGCCTTTGATTTATCCTCCATACAATTTCCTCACCTGACTGTCATTTTATCATCACCCCCCTCATCCGACGACCTACATCCATATCGGCCAAAACCGATCGCCAACCTTTACCCACTCGATAAGGCAGTTTTCCCTGACTCCCTAAATGCTACGTGTCGCACTCTAAGGTAGATTGGGTGACCCCTCCTTAAAACCACCTCACCATAAAAGAGGTGTGATGGCCAAGCAAAACCACTTCCCTGCTTAACCTAAAAACGTGCCAATTGTTCATTCATAAATGAACCCGCCAAAAGTGATTTTTTTTAATAAAAGGCTACGAAGCCCTCTTTTCACCCTTTTTTACTCATTTTCTCTGTAAAGTTTGAAAACCTTTTGCGACTCCTGCAAATGCAAAACTTGCCCACAGACCTCCAAATTCGCTCCAAAAGACACTGCAGACAAGCCAATTGACCTCTTAGTCTGTACCAGAACCATACAAACCTCTGCGGCTGCCGTGAACCATCAACTTGAAGCTAATTCGCCCAATTCTAGGTATTTCACCATAGAATACCACTCCCCTTTCAAATTTGGAAACGTTCGGCCTGTCGTGTATTTTCATTAAGTAAAAATAATTGAAAAATACTTTAAATTTAAAAAACCTGCAGCCAAACCCTCTAAAAGTTTCCGATTTCCATTCAAAACCTTTGAATAAACCCCTAGAGCCTAATTTAAGTCCACAAGAACTAAATTATGGCTGCCCCTGTTGCCTTGGACCTTAGACCTATCACAACTCCCCATTTGGACCTCGGCCACCTTCCCTTGGCTGACAGAGACTTCCAAATTAAGGATACATCTACACAGAGCCTCATGCTTAACATACATTGTCTAAGTAGGGATAAACACCTCAACCATGCTGATGATATTGGCCTTCGGGAGTCAAATTTTCCCAAATATCAGTTCCCCCAAGTACATATCTTTCCAGAAATTGCCCATATGTGCCATGCATGCCACATCCCTAGCCATAGAGCCATAATGTCTCACAACCAAAAGGTGTTGTTTACTATCACAACTGAATCCATCAATGAAATGTTACAACTCCAACCAGGACCAAATATGACTCCACTCTCAATTGGAGTCCAAATTAAGTCCCTCTAGACTGGCCCAATTGTTCCAAGATTTCATTGTTGAGGAGAAGTACACTCCTAAAAATCCACCCCATATCTTTATGCCATGTTCTCTGAAAGGGGAAAAAAAATCATCACCATGATATCATGTGTCCTAGGCTGCTCCACTGATGAATTTGTTGATGAACTTGTCCTGTCCTTCATGTCAATCTATACCCCAGGACATCCTCCTGCTGTTGTGTACAATTATGTTGAGTTCATAGCTGACAGAATGCATGAACAGTTCATGAGGATGAACAATGAAAGAGTGTTCAAATACTCATCTGTCCTCTACTATATGTTCTTATATTATCAGCCACACAGATTTCCTTTTCCTCTCCAAAATCTAGATACCAAAGGCCAACCCATGTCTATCATTTTTTGGACCCCACTGTTCCATAAGTACGAGTCACAATATACCTATTCAGATTTCATAGATTCTTTTGTTCATCCGGTCATGACTATGTTGAAAGGAAGCCCTCCACCTAGGATAAGTCCAGAGATCAAAAGGGTCCTTCTATTGTCTAAACAAAGAAATGTTGGAGATTGGGACCTTTACCAAAACCACATAGAGATAAGGATTTATGGTTGCCAACTTGCACCATATAAACTACCCAAATACCTCCCCATGAGGTCATTTACTCTAGAGTACCATAGACAAATAATGAACTCTGATGAGATAAGTTTTGTCCTGGCCAAGGAAAGATCACAATTCAAAGTAAAAAACAAGTTAGGCCCCTTCATCTGCAATTCTAGAGAGGCAAGGAAGGAGTCAGACCAAATTTTGCAGCAAATGAAGTTCCAATAGAGTTTCATGTGGAGGTATGACCCTCAAGAATTTATGACTAGATTGAGAAAAAAGGCCAAGTTGGGACCTTATATTCACCACCCCATACCAGAGATAGAAATATATGCAAATCAATTTGAGTGGGTGGAAAACACTCTTGTAGATAGAGACAGTACAAAGGTAGATGTAGAGAATGCCTTATGTGCCTTAGAAAGACAGTTTGATGAGAGCTCGTTTCGCAGGTACTTGAATAGCAAGAGCTAGCCATGAGCGCCTCTCCTATCATGCATACTCCTCAGAATGAGGAAAAGAACCCCAAAAGGACCAGGTTGGAACCCTCAAGTTCAAGAATGGGCACATCAAATGTACAGTATGAGACTAGTCACAGAAAAAAACATAGGCTAAATTTTGTTTCAGAGTAGGAAGACATAGAAGGCTCAGTAGAAATAATTGATACTGAGCTGGACAGAAGTAAAGGCACAACTCTATCTGAAGAAATGCATGGGCCCTCCACATCACAGGCCCAGATCTTGGAAAGGAAACTAAGTGTAGAAGTATCGTCATTCAATAGGCCTTCTGATAAGGATAAGGATATAAAAGATAGATATAAAGAGATCAAGATGAGAAATGAGAAGCTTAAAGCTCAGACATATGCTCAATATCTAAAACTCACTCCCACAAATCAAACAAGGCTAATGTTAGCTTTTTACATCAAGGAGGGAAAGCTTCAAATGTCCTTTATCAAACCTACAACACAGCAGCACATGACATCATCAGACTTCAAGAGGGTTGAATTTTAAGTATTGGCAAGGGATATTCACCCCATAGACCAAATGAAACTGCATAAATAGGATGGAGAGATGATATAATCCACCCTTACAGGTAAAGCCATAGCTGCCCATCAGCTACTAAGTTCATTGACCAACATCTCGACACAGTTTCATTTGGAGAAGCCTCCTCACAGGCCAAGGATACCAGGATTAAGTTTTTGGAAGACTTAGCTATTGAGTTGGGACATGATCCCAAATATATTAAAGCTAAAGAGCAGCGCATAAAGAATAAGAACGATGGTATTGTTGCACTTAAAAAGCAATTAAAAATACCCCATATGCAACATCCTCAAACACTTGAAGTTTTGGAGACCCAGCACAAGCATGAGGAGTTGATGGACTTGGTCCTACAACTCAATGATCAACTAAGGGAGACATAGAAAATTGGATAGCTTGATCCAATTAAAACAAACTCACATAGCCACAACTTCCACAAATGTCATCCCTATAGTATCTACAATAGTCCCTTCCACACTAGTAGCATCACTAGCACCTACAGCTCCACCTGCCACAACAAAGTCTACAACAACAAGTACAACAAGAGAAGAGGCAGAAAAGTTAATCAGAGCCTTGAATTAAATTTCAATCTAGGCTACAGAAATGAACAAACTAAGAGAAAAGGTAGCAAGTTTAGAAACTGACTGCAAACTTGCTTAAACTATGCAAAAGGAAGAGGCACAAAAGGCCAATAGAATGAGTGAAAGAGTCAAAGCTATGGAGAAAGACCTAACACTGGAGAAACCCCTTGGAAAAGCCAAGGAATTGTTATGGGCCAATATCATTGACTTTGTCAAGGATTTTTGGCCATCTATTTAAGTTATTTTTGAGCAGACAGAATTGATAAAGATAATTATAGAAGCTATCCAAAAGGTCAAGGAGGAATTGGGAGACATGCCCAAGGATACCAATAGACTCATTCACTTCCTTAACAAAAAAAGTAGGTATGAGCTTCATGAGCTGGATATAGAAGACATACCTGAAACCATTTTGGAAATAACGAAGGTCCTTTCCAAGAGAAACCTAATGCTAAACTTGGAAGAAAAGTGCCAGAACATGCAGGTAGCCATTGATAGATTCATGGCTAAGTTCCAAATTTTGAGGGAGAAAGGATTGCCCAGTCCATTTGTCATTAATGACAAACTTATGACACAACAGGATAATGATAAGAGACTCAGGTAGTTGGCTAAAGAACAAGTTATCATTTCATCAATAAAAGCACTGCCAATAGGCAAAGTTTTGTATAATACATTTGAGAACTTTTTTTTTCTCTAGCATGAGATAAAACACTTGTTCATCACCAAGCCCAATTTTTCCAAGTATACTGAGGCTGATGAGATATATAGGCGAATGATGAATGTGAAGTTACTTGATGATAAATGGTGGCAAAAGATGACTGACTTACTGTAAGAAATTTACAGTAAAAAGGTTAATGTACAGTAAAAGTAGAACAACCAAGTAAACAGATGAAAACAGGCCAGCATGCCAAAGTGTATCAATGTCAAAGAGTATCACGTGAATGTTAAAAGTTAAAGAAGATTCCAGCGTAAATGACCACAACAACAAGCCAGCATAAACGGCTACAAGCCAAACTATAAAAGCCAACAACACCACAATAAAAGGGACAACATGAAAACAGTTCAATAGTTGTCTCTATTTTCTTGCAAGAAGATATTTGGATTTTCTAGATTAATTCCCAAGTTAGTTTGAGATATTTTGTAATAATTTTTGTATAAATAATTCACAAATCGAAGTATGTAGGGTAAATTCTTAGAAATTTCTATAGACATTTTTTATCAAAACACTGTAAAGCTATTGTATCACTGATTGGAACAACAAGCTGGATAGATGAATAAAGACGAGATATTTCATAGGATTCATGTGTAGAGAAAAGTGCAGACAAATATTTTCTCATTTTATTGTTATCTTTCTTAAAGTTTTTTCCACAATCTTTAATGTATATCTGAATCTGAATGTTATAACATGGAATGATATCTCAAAATCTTCTTAATTTCACTATGTTTTAGCTATTATGCATTTAAATATTTTCTACTAATTATCTAAGTTAAGGAATCCTTAATTTGTCCTTAGTTTAGGTTGTCTCTCTGTAATCTATAGTTGATGATTCTTAATTTCCATTTGTTTCTGATTACCCTATGTTCCTCATTTTAATCCTGGTCTAAGAATTATTAATTTCTCTCTCACCCTGGTTAAGACCATTTCATCCCTCTGGCCCAAAGACCTACACTGTACTCTACTAGCTTGCCCTTTAACCATTCCCTTTAGTGAGTTAATTCCAGTTCTTCTGCACTTTTGTTGAATCCATAGCCAAATTGTCTAAAGACATCATTATATCCATCTGTTTCAAGGATTCCACCATCCAATCTTCAACACAAATCAAAAACCCCTTGAACCTTCAGAACTAGCCTGAAATCCCAACAAACAAAGCTAAATCATATAGAGACAAACCTCTCTGAGCCATAGGTTGGCTAGAGCCTATGCTTAAAATTTGGTTTGTGGTTACTTGGTCATTTTCTTTCTTCTGAAAACTTCTAGAGAGAATTCTAAGTGATAACAAGTGGGATGAGTTGAGATTGTACATGAGTACCCTAAAATGAGTTACAGGTAGTTCTTAGGTGAACAAGGCATATGTTGAATTTCCATGACACATGAGAATCTAGGTTTGGCCTTAGAATCTTTGATGCGAAGTGCCACAACAGATATACTATGTAGAAAGAAATTTTCCATGAAAGAAAAAGAAATGGATTGAATGAACAAAGTTTAGGTTGTGCCACATCTTCATATGTTAATGCTTATTATTGTGATATACAATAGAAATTTATATGTCTGGTGTAAGGCTCCTCTTAAGGTCCAACAACAACATCTCTGTGGTAAAAGGTGTATTGTCAGAGGTTCCTCCATCAAAAATATAAACCAAAAGGGGTATCAATACCATAAAATATTACGAATAGATTTGTCCAGTGGCTTGTCCACATAAATCAAACCATAAGAAATATCCTATATAGACAAACAGATAGACAGTTGAATATTTTTTGATATCTAAAGTCCCATAAATACAACATTTACGTAATCTACAAGAAACTAATCCAACCATCTGTTGACATAGCATCCATTGTACCAGATAAATCCTTGATAATCGAAATTCAATAAACTAACAGATGACTATTCATAAACCAGGTGTTTATGACTTCAAGTGCCCAACAAATTTACCAACCCCACCAAAACAGAGCATAGATTTCAATTCTATCAAACCCTAGGTCTCAGTCTCGAAGATTTAGGGTGTCTTCATATACATGGTTATCGCATCGCAAGTATCAATTTTTAATTTTTTTTCCAACTAGCCAAAAACAAAGAAAAGAGGTCGTAGATACAAGGGCAATGGAAATATGGAAATCTTCCTATGGTGCATTGATGAAGACATCAAATGATCGGGAGAGTTTAAAGGTTGAATCTTTATTACATTTGGTTTTTGTATCAAGTGAAAGAAAAAATTAATAATTTCTATAAAAGTGTGCAAGGACCATATGATCGATCCTATTACCTCCATTTAGAAGAGCTACTGAGGTGAATTTCCGTGAAATATTTGTAGAGAGATTGCAATATTTTCACTCATATCCTTCAAATGCTTCACTCGTTCTCCCCACCTATTCAAACAAAAAATCCAAAACAATTTATGGATAAATCAGGAAGATCAATTGAACGAATCCACTGATCTCCCTGGGCATACCTGAGAAATCTTCTTGGAATGTAATATCGTGATGTGCTCTGCTCTATTGGCCTTCTTTTGCGAAAAATGGTGGGAAAGAAGATGATCAATTGTAATCTTAAACTCTTCTTTTACTTTTTTTTACACTGATTTGTTCTCAAACTCTCCCATGTGCTCTGTGTTGTTGGCCTTCTTTTGTGAAAAATGGTGAGAAAGTAGATGATCAATTGTAATCTTAAACTCTTATTTTACTTTTTTTACACTTATTTGTTCTCAAACTCTCCCATCCTGCCTCCAAACATAGAAACCCAAGTAAAATAACAATCTTATTTTGAACTTGTATTTATATCTGGTGGGTAGTTTGGTGTCCAACTATGTTGAAATAGAATAGAGAATCAGTCTTCTTCCCTGCTCACAGTGTCGTCCGCTAGCTGAGTGTTTAACTTTTTCTTTTGGGATGCTACACATTTATTCAATTATATGGCATTTTTTATATTTAGTAATAGTGACATTTATTAATTGACTTAAATCTCATTCTCATCCTACCCAAGTAAAATAACAATCTTATTTTGAACTTGTATTTATATCTGGTGGGTAGTTTGGTGTCCAACTATGTTGAAATAGAATAGAGAATCAGTCTTCTTCCCTGCTCACAGTGTCGTCCGCTAGCTGAGTGTTTAACTTTTTCTTTTGGGATGCTACACATTTATTCAATTATATGGCATTTTTTATATTTAGTAATAGTGACATTTATTAATTGACTTAAATCTCATTCTCATCCTCGAGCACTTAAATAAAAGTAAGATTAATGATAATTATACATATATGTTATAATTTATTTTCGTTGTATATCCAATAGCATTATTAATTATATTTTTTATTTAGAGTGGATATATTTATCATATTATTTAAACAATAATATTTTGTGATTTATGGTGTTTTTTTAATCATTTTTTAAAGAAGTTTTTCTAGTTCAAAGACATGTAATGAGTTAATTTGAGTGACTAAGTGTTGTAGATTACAAGTAGGAGGTTGTGGTATTAATTCCCTTGGATATCATCCTCATAGTTTAGATATTATTTTAGGAACGACAAAAATTATTTGGTGAATTTTCTATACATTCGTATAGAAAAAAAGATATTATTATAAAGAGAACAGTCTATTGATATTAAATTTATATTTTTGTTATTATGCTCTTAAAGGATATTTTAAAGTAATGGTTCCAATGTTTTTTGAGAAAAGATGGAGCTTTGTTTCTTTCACTCTTTTCTCCGACAACAAGTAAAGTTTGTGTACTCTCTTTCTTTTTCCCAAGGGTTTTCACTGTCTCGACTGTCAGACAATGGGCCCTGTCAACAAGTAATTCTATCCCGCAATAGTTTCGAATGGAATTTGAATTAATTCTATCCTGCCACAGTTTCGAATGGAAGTTGATGTTGTTTATTATGAGCTCAATCATGTCCAAAGGATGCATTCAAATCCTAGGATGAATTTATAGGTTACAGTTCATTGTCTTGACAGATCATCTCCAACCAAATCATTATGTGTTTCCAAAATGGATGGTGTTCCAAGGTAGATATTTAATCTGAGCACGAGTTGTCCAAGGTTGTTTTCATTTCGAGCAAAGATAATAGTGCAAAAGAGATATGCTCTCATTATAGCTTTGAGATAGTAGTTATCCCTAAGTCTCAACCAAACTCCCTTTCGTTTAACCTTTTAAGCCTCTTTTGGTCCCCCATGGTTCGAGAGCTTTGCCTAAGCCAAATTTCTATGTTAGAGTGAAACAAGATATGTTTTCAATGGTCATTGGTAAGGATATCAAGTTTGAGGACATCCAAAAATTGTTAGAAACTACTTTGGTAGGAAGATCTTATGGTAAGACAATGCAAAAGGCATCTCTCATGGCATGGGTTTTGGACAATTGGATGTCAGCCATGGGTTATATGTTGAATTTCAATGGATTTGTTCACAGTTGGATATTCTTTAAATTTTGGTTGAGGGGGGACTATAATAAGATCAAGGATGCAGAATGGGATTGGGGACCATCGGGGCTAGTCCTGGAAACATGGTTGGTGGATTGTGATCTTTCTCACAAATATCTCTCAGTGCAACAACTTTGGGCTATATTGTTGAGACCTCCCCTTGTCTTCTAGACAGAGGAATCCCTTCACATTATTGGCAAGAAGTTTGGTAGATTTATTTCTCTAAACCCTAATTGGTATGTTTCAATTAATAGGCATTGGGCCTCGATTCTAGTCAAAGTAGATATCAAAGATATTTTATTCAAGGCCATTGACCTGGTTTACGAGGCAAAAGTCTAGACCCATAACATTGATTATTGGAAATTCTCATTTCATTATTTCAATTGTTACCACGTTGGACATGTGTGGACCTATAGGTTAGAGTTGAAGGCACTTTTCTTCAACAACAAGTAAAGTTTGTGTACTCTCTTTCTTTTTCCCAAGGGTTTTCACTACCTTGGTTGTCGGACAGTGGGTCCTATCAACAATTAACTACGTCCCTCCATAGTTTCAAATGGAAGGTGATATTGTTAATTATGAGCCCAATCATGTCCACAGGAGGCATTCAAGTCCTATTATGAATTTACAAGTGACACTTCATTGTCTTAACAGATCATATCAAACCAAATCATGAGGTGTTTCCAAGATGGATGGTGTTCCAAGGTATATATTTCATTTGAGCATGAGTTTTCCAAGGTTGTTTTCATTTTGAGCAAAAAATAGTAGTGCAAAAGAGCTAAGCTCTCATTCTATCTTTGAGGTAGTAGCTATCCCTAAGTCTCAGCCAAACTCCCTTTCATTTAATCTTTTTAGGCCTCTTTTCGTCCCCCATGGTTCTGTTGTGGTGAAAACACAACCCCCCCATTATTGACTTGCTCAACTAAGATAATGGGGACCCTTTCTATAAAAATTTTGGCTAAGCGCCCTTTTTGGATTTTTATTTTTGTTGATTGCCCTACGCTTCTGTTAATTTTTAGTTTTCTTTCGATTCTTGTTTTGATTGCTTGGTTAGAATCGATTTTTTATAAGCTTCACATTGACGCTTGTTTCGCCTCATTTGGTCAACTGGTTTGAAAATGGCACTCATTTGAAAATCTGATTATTTAGCTAGCCTAGGTTAAAAATAGTCCAATAACGCATTCAGTTTAGATATTGACTCGTAGAGGGTTTTACTAACATTTTTATTATCCAGCCAAATAATCAAGCGTCGGGACTTAAGAAATTCACTACAATTTTCCAATCAAATCTTAATCTCGGAAAAACCAAACGTTCAAATGGCTGTAGTTTATTTTTATAATTTTTCATAGCTGTAGTTATAGTTTAACAACTTATCTTCATAAAAACAAAACAAAAAATAAAAATTTAAATTTAAAATTAATTAAATTAATTAATATATATTATATAATTAAATTAAAATTTAAAACAAATAAAAAATAATATTAATATTAATTTAATTAGTTTATTAATTTATTAAATTAATTTAAATAAAAAAAAAAAAAAATAAAAAATAATATATATATCGCATCGGGAGTTTATGCGATATCGCATCGGGAAATTTTATATGTTACAAATTAAAAACCCCGACATTCATTTCCCTCCCGATGCGAAATACCGATATGGCACACCTCCGATTTGCCGACGGCCGATACCCCGATATCCACCTTCCCCGATCCGCCGATACTCATTCAAAGCATTTATCATAAGCTTTTTTGCACATGGGCCAATTCGTGGTTTTATTTTAAGGCAGGGTGTGCGTTAATGTAATATATGGTAGGTTAGCATATTAGTTTAGTGTATGGAGTTAAAGGTGTATGAGTGTAGGTTAGTTTAGTTTATATATGAGTGGAGTTAGTACGAAGGGTTAGTTAATATATAATATATGTTAGTTTATATATTCATATGTAATATATAATATATTATATAATTAATGAATGTTAATAAATAAATTATATTAATTATAATTATATATAATTTATAGTTAATAAATACATTATTTAATTAATAATTTAGATTAATTAATTTAAGACATTTAATTAATTATTTTAATTTAGATTTAAATGTTATTTAGAATTAGTTTTTAATTAGATTTAATTTGTTTATAAATAGTTAATCAGATATTGGTTAGTTAGTTTTTAATTAGCAATTAAATTAGAATTAATTAGGGTCTAATTTAGGATTTAATTTTTAATTTAAATTCTGATTTTTAGCCTAGCAACAGAATTTCCAGATTTATATCAAATTTGACCCATCAACTTTGGAAGGTCATAACTTGAGTTCTACTTGGCCAAATGAGGCCCAGGACAGCTCATTGGAAAGAGAAAATCAAGCAGAACATTTTGAAGGAGGTTTCATCAACAGATTTGATCAATTATTGGTCCAAAATTCAGGCAGAAGATCAGGCTCCGAATTTTGAAAACAAAATCAATTTTCTAAGTTATTGTTTTCAATTTCATTTGTTCAAAGCCTCTTCTAATTGCAGATCCATTGGCCAATGATATCTTTTCCCAATCAAATCATTCCAAGCATCAATACGTAGCTTATATTTTGTTTTTAATTATTTATTTAAATAAAATTTGATTGGGTTTGATTTAATTGCCAGCAATGCTACTTTGATTTTATAGTTGCATTTTAATTTATTTTGATTTCTTTTTGCAGGAAAACAGTGAAAGAAATATGGAGAAAAAAGATCTCAGTCAATGAGAATGCTCCAGCAATTGAAGATTGGAATTATGAGCAAGTAAAAGGGATTTAGCAGAATTCTCTCAAAGAAACTCTTCTATCAACAATTCCTTGAAAATATTATAAATAACAAATTGCAGAATGTAAACAGGGCTGCTCTCTTCTGCAATTTTAGAGCTTTTAAAAGCACTATTGTAATTGGAATTTAGAGTTGTAGGAGAGAGGAGTGAAAAATCTCAGATCTGGGGAATTATTGAGGATTTTCCCTTTGTATTTTGAATTATGTGTGAGGGGCAGAGTTTGCACTATTGTGGCTCTGGTTTTGAAGACAGAAATTCAAGCAATGTAAAAGGCTGTTGGAGACCAAGGACAGAGGAATGGATGCAATAAAATTGGTATTTTTGATACTATTATTTTAAATATCAGTTTCATTTTATGGTAACAGGAATGTGTCATTTTATTTATGTTTGTGCATTATTGTCAATATGAGTAGTTTGTCTCAATGATTGTTATCATGTATCTCTGTTCTTATGGATTTAATTTCTGATTTCTGAGTAACTATTTACTCAGAAATCTGTCTTATTAAAACTGATTTATTAAGTGGTAATATGTTGTGAACTATTTCCACATATTATTGTTTAGTTATCGGATTTATTGATTTGATAATCAATATAATTTTGTGAACTACTTCCTGAATGTTGTTGGTTTATTATTTCAGTTTTAAGGTCTCAATAGAATGTGTTTTGGTAACCATAATATCAGTTAATTGAATTACTTCATTAACTTGATATTCATTATAAAACAAGACATATTTAGATCCCAATATTTTAATTATCTTGCTCTTAGTTGGGTTAGATCTATATCTGCCTAATTAAGATAGGATTTAGATTAGTTTCTTTTACTTGTATCATAGGATAAACTTGCATTTAGAGTAAAATCTACATTCTTTTTAGTCCTCTCCTCAAAGAGGCAGAACTTTAGTTGTGGCTTGGCTGAGCCCAAATCAGCTTAAGGGTCATTCTCTTGCCTGATCAGCAAGGAGAAATGATCTGATATCCCTGTCTATTGGTAGTGAAAGACATATCATAAACCAATAGCAATAGGGAGAAGGTAACTGGACCTAGATGAATAGTCGGAGCCACCACACCAAACGGAAAAGGAGCTGCTTTTAAGATCCGGACCGGGTGGTTATCCCCCAATGTTGTTGCAGCGATTTTCGAGGCTTCAACATTTTTGGCGCTAGAAGGAGGGCCTGAGAAATTTGTCTATTGGAGTCTTTTCAATTTTAATATTTTATTTATGGTGATCACTCCTCTTAAGCTTCCAATTTGGAGTTGTGTCCATGGACGGGCATCCTCCAATACTCCACCCGAAGTGGTAAGACTCTTGTCTCAGGTAAAGTTTAATGGTAAGAGGAATTCTTCTGCTTTTAACCATGTCTTTCAATTTATTCAAAATGTTTCAAAATATGATTTTCAAGGAATTGATGAAGGCATTTTATGCAGAATTTTTACTCTCACACTTGCGGCAAAAGCCAGAAGCTGGTGCAAAACTCTTCCAGTTGCTTCAATTCACAGCTGGGATCAATTTGTTACAATTTTCATTGCTAAATTTGACGACTACGATTATGAACAGGTATGTGAAGAAATTGAATATCTACGTAGGTTTGAAAATGAGTCTATTAATGATTTTAATATTCGATTTCACTTGAATTGCTTAAGATTTAAAGACGAAGATAAACCTACGGAAGAAGAATCATTAGATTGGTTTCAATATGTTTGTTCTCTGCCTCCCATTCCCAGTCCATATCAAATCAGTTCAAGTTTTGTTTCATCCCCTTCCAACATAAATGAAAATCCCAACACGGATCTTCAAATAAATGGTGATGAAGCGGTTTCACAAAGCTTGGAAAATATTTCCATTCAAATGCAAGAAGACAACAACAACAATTTTGAAGAAAAAGCTGCCTTGAAATCAAAAAGCTACTTTGAAGTAAATTCAGAAAATCAAATCGCAAATCAGCAAGTACAAGCAGCAATCAAAGCAAATCAAATGCAAACTGCTGTACAAATTTCTGAATTTCTCCATGATGAACAAATGCCGAAATCAGTGCAGCAAGGCAGCGTTCTTCAAGAAAGCATATGCACGCAAAGGAATGATCTGCAATCTGAAATTTACAATGAGCATAATGCACAAGAGCTCTCAAACAGAGACAGTTTTAAATG
>APFE030473975.1:284465-303632 GCA_000404065.3 Pinus taeda | reverse complement strand
TGCAATATCAGGCCTTGTGTAGACCATTGCATACATTAAGCTTCCAACTGCTGATGCATATGGAGCTTTAGACATATATTCCATGTCTTCTTGGGTCTTTGGGCACATTTCCTTGCTAAGTTTGAAATGGCTAGCAAAAGGTGTACAAACTGGTTTTCCATTGTGCATGTTAAATATTTTCAACACCTTTTGTATGTACTCATTCTGAGACAATGTTAATTTACGATTTTTCCTGTCTCTAGTTATTCTCATACCAAGTGTTAGCCTCCTTTTGCAACAGGTATTCATCTTTCATGATCGACATTTTCACATGCCAAATATGTCATACTGTGGATGCTGCAATGTTCCATATTTTCCTTAAGAGGCCAAAGAAGAGGTCATGAGTGTGTGTTGGCCTAAATCCCCCCACTGTGTTCCATTTTTTTGAGTTGATCCATTTTTGTGAGTTTTCAGTTAAGGGAGGTCCAAACAACTTAATCTTGGTCTCCCTAGGTTTCAATTGCTTGCTGAAGAATATAGAGATGAACATCTGTCCAAACAAGCTTAATCTTGGCAGATTTGTAAATAGGAAGAGAAACAAGGGTGCTCATCAGCTTAATCTGAGCCCCGGAAGAGACAAGGATCGATTTAGATAGGAGGATATCTGAAAGAAAAGTTGAAAGGCTGGGTATGCTAGTTCAAGTGCACCCAAACCAAAAGAAGAAAAAATGCCAGGTGAGTAGGCTGGGTAGGTAGCTTTGTGGTTGCAGAATCATGGCTTGTGATCCATTTCATGTTTTCAAGTGTCATATCCATTCACATCTCAAGCATAAGGCAGTTTTCCATTTGGAGGAGCTCAAGTGAGGCCTGTCTAACTTCCCCTTCTTCCTCTTTCCTCAAACACTCACTAACTTCCCATAAAGAGGTCAAGATTTGCTTGATATCTCTTAGTCTCATCATTTTTCATATCAATTGCCTTGGTAAAGATCTGCTTTACTCAAGGAATGTTCATACTTCCGCTACAAGTCATATTTCCCCTTTATAGCTTAAGAGTTACACACTTAGCGCTTTCTTGTCACAATTCATATTAACTGCTAACTTCATTATGTAACTCCCTATCTATCTCCCCTTCCCCTACTAAAACTATGTTAAATAACTCCCCTATATACTTATCCCCTCCCCTTGGTTGAAAAATAACCATAAGTATGCTTGGGAATTGCTAAGTTTTCCTAAAACTTAGCAAGAACCCTCATTGCCCCTTTCTCCAGATCATGGAGGCCGCTTTGATTGATCCCTTTGGCAAGCTTATGTGTCTGCTAATAAGATCTTTGCAAACAAGGTCATGGAAGTAATCAGCCTGGATGATGATTACGTTTGGGTACATGACTACCATCTCATGGTGCTTGCCACATTTCTAAGGAAGCGATTTAACAGGGTGAAGCTTGGATTCTTTCTACATAGCCCATTCCCTTCATCGGAGATTTTTAGTACCCTTCCTGTGAGGGAAGAAATCCTCAGGGCTCTACTTAACTCATACTTGATCGGTTTCCATACATTTGATTATGCTTGACATTTTCTCTCCTGTTGCAATAGGATGCTTGGTCTTGATTATGAATCGAAGAGAGGCTACATTGGACTTGAATACTATGGTCGTTCTGTTGGTATAAAGATTCTACCTGTGGGAATTCACATGGGCCAGCTTGAATCAGTGGTAAATCTTCTAGACACTGCATTGAGAAAATGGGGAGCAACATGGGGCTCCATTTAGAGAATAAGATTGGAGTGAAAATACCAATGAGGATGTTTTGACATTGCCAACAGTAACAGATGCTTCTTCACTTGCTATACAACTTTCAGGTGGCAACTTAGGTGAAAACAATGAGGATATATCTTCCAAGAAAGACCCAGTTGTGGATGATTATTTTGTTCCAGATCAATTACCTCTCTTTCCAGATGAATTATTTGTTCCTTCAGGAAACTCATTATTTCCTGATGATGATGATGTGTTGAATGAATTATTGTGCGAATGCCTTTCTGGTCCAGAGAGCAGTAGTATGCTATAGCTGCATCAATTTAATGATGTCCAGAAGCATGATGGCATTTCCAGTGAAAGTTCAAGGTGCACAATAAAGCATAAGGAAGGAACAAAAATTTTGTCTGAACAGGATGACATTAGCTTTCTCTTTGATGAACAGCGTGCTAGGGCGAATATTTCTAAGGGTGATGGTTGTAGCTGGCTTCGACAAGGAAATATGGAAAAAAAAGAGCATATGATAGATTTTTTCCTACAAGATATTCGAACACCATCCTCTTCTCATTTAGCAGGAGATTTCCTAGAACTCAATGACCTCACAAGCGAGCTGGAGGGAAATGCTTATGCTCTAGGAAGTGTTAATGAGCTCGATGAGTTCTTTGATGCCTCAGATAATATGCATGGTTTCTCTGATGCTTCAATGATGTTGAATGGAATGTGCAACCCAGTAGAGAGCATTACCATGGGCTATGCTGAAAATTATCGGTACGATGTGTTTCCTGAGGCAACTAATGTTTATGTAGAGCCAAATTTGGTACAAGTAGGAGATAATTTAGCATCTCAGTTTTGCACAGAAGGGCAAAGTGGTATTAGTGCTGATTGAAAATTCTGCAAGGGGCAAAGGAAAGGATGTCAAAGAAAAATAGAATGAGACATATTCAATTACCAAGAGAATCGATGAGACATTTGGGCACCCTGGCTATGAGCCTGTCGTGTTAGTAGACATAGCAGTTCCATTGTTTGAGAGACATGCTTTCTAAACAATTGCAGATTGTTGTGTGGTTAACACTGTGAGGGATGGAATGAATCTCAATCCTTATGAATACATTGGTTGCAGACAGGGTAGCTCCAAAGCAAATGTTTGTCACTGTCAGTGCAAAGCTTTGCTCAGCAATGGAGTAACATAGCTCACGTTGACAGTGTGTGCTTCCAAAGGCAACTTAAAAATAAGCGTTGGTTTGATATCACCTTATCATGCTCAAGTTCTTTAATTGATGAATTTCAAGGTGGCCAAAAAGATATTATAATAAAATCAATAGTTAATCGGCTTCCTTTCGGATCCACGGCGTACAAATGTTGCTCTAACACGTCCAAGATTTTGGCTCTGGATCATTGGGAATGAACCATCTCTAGGACAAAGCAACTCTGTCTGGAAGAAAATTGTAAAATTTCGTCGAGAGGAAGTGTTTTCTAAAATCCTAGCGTGGATAATGGATGGTAGAAACTATGATCAGCATAGATGAAATATGTAAATGATCAGCAATCATCAAAGGGGCCAATAACGACTCCAAAGGCAGCAAAAGGCCGAGCAGCGGCCATAAATAAGTGATTGAACAGTTCAAAGACCTTCATCAAAGTCAAAGAGGCAGCTCTAAGCCTTTAAAACTCACCAAAACATAGTTAAAGCTATTAAAGACTATTCATATCAGATTTTAAAGGAATCAGTGCCACTTAAGGGCAGCGGAACCGCCTAAATGGTGTTGACAAAAGGATTCAATGCACAGTTATTACAGGGTTATGGCCATGAGGCCAACGCACAACTCCAGGACCATTGTTCAACCATTTTTTAGGCTTCTCTCTCATGCACAACCCTCAGTAGCATAACTTGAGTTGCCAGTTGCCCCAGCGCAGCTCTTTTTAGATATTTTATTGCATTTATTTCTAGTACAACTTTGAATTGAAGACAATTACTACACAGATCTCTTTTAGATATGCTTTAGAGATATTTTTTGATATTTTTCCCCCTTGAGACCTATTCAAGGGAAGTCTGTAAATATTTTTCTATATAAACCACCCTATAGACAGTCTTAGGGAGGGGAAGAAAAGGAGAATCAGTCGATACACTCCAAGAGAGACTCGTTCTATACATCTGATATGTTTTCCTTAATCAAAGACTACTGAAAGTTTGGAGAATGGACTCTGTGCTATGTTTTAAATGTTTGAAGGGTGAATCATGGAATTCTAGTGCTGTAACATGACTCCATAAGTGCCTCTTACCTCTATTTTCAATGATATATGCTCATATTATACATGTATCACCATCTAAATAGCAGAAAGAAAGATTAGCTTAGAACTTGCTTGGCTGCACTCTATGCTCAAGGTCTGTTGTTTCTTTATGTTTTCATCTGAATTGGTAATGAATATGAATTTCCCTTTGGCTCATATCTCCTCGAATTCACCCATGTTTGGCAGTTATCTAGGGATTTTTTACTGCTCCTAGACAACTCTCTCACCTTCCTTCTGTTATGCTGAATGAGAGATTCTTTGTTGCCTCTCATTCCTTAAACTTTTAATCTGGTTGGTTGGTTTGCTACACTCCAGACCTGCACTGTATTATTGAGAGTTTTTATAATCATATATTTCTCGAAAGCTTGGATGATGGATTGTCTATTATGTTTTTTTTAATGCTTGAAGGGTGATTATGGAATTCTTATGCTACCACATGGCCCAATAAGTGTCTCTTGCCTTTTTTTTTTTTCAGTTTATATATGTTGGTATCATCTATATGTCACTATCTAGATTGCAGAAAGAAAGACTAGTCTACAATTTGCCTTACAACACTCTATACTCATTTTCTGCAATTTCTATATGTTTTCTTCTGATCTAGGCATTAATATGAATACCTCATGGCTCATATTTGTTCTATGTCATCCATGTATGATTGTTATTTAGGAAATATTGATTGTTCCTAGATAGAGTTCATTCACCTTACCTCTGTCAGCCAGATGAAAGATTTCTTAGTTGCCTTACATCACTGACCTCCACTTCATCCTTTTTTAGCATGAATAATTGTTTCAAGAGCAGCTATCCTGCTCCATATTCCTCTTGTGACCAAGAAAACACACCAGCAGTCCTACTCCCTGACTCCATGCCCAATGGTTTGAAACTTATCACACTATGCATTTCCTCTCTACTTGAAACCATCCTCCTTCCCACCAAAACACAAACAAAACCCCTTGTACTCAATAACTAGCCTAAAATCACCCTAAACAAAGCTAAATTACGAAGAGAGAGCCCTCTCTAATTGCAGGTAGGCTAGGACCCGCAGTCCAAACATTGGTTTGGTGTTACCTCGGTTGTATCCCTTAAGGAGCCAAGGGACAACCTGAGTGATAACATAATGGCGACTCCGCTAGGGAGCTTTTGAAATAATTCCAATGATCAACTTGGAAGCTGGCTCCCAAAAATAATTCACGTTATACAAGGTCAAATCCGAACCCAAAGCCCCCAACTACTTTTGAAAATCTAAATTTAATCCCAAGAAACCCCAGGAGGCTGGAGCGAAGAGAGGATTTAACTGATTCTAGTCCTGAGAAAGTTGAGCCAAGCAGTGTTCCAACCCCTGTCAAAGTTCTATTTCGTTCATCCCCTATTTCCCCTACTTCATCATCCACCTCTCCAAGCACCTTGTCCACACCTTCGTTCACTGCACATACTACCACTACAACTCCTATTATCCCAATTGTTCCAGCTGTTCCGTTTATCCCTGTTGTTCCACTTATCCCTTCAGCATACAAAGAAAATGCAGGATTACTTTGAGAGCTATGAGATTGACGATGATGGTGTGAGAATGAAGGTTTTTGTCCAAAGTTTGATAGGTGATGTCAGGCCTTAGTTTAGAGTGCTCCCAGCCAATTCTGTAGCAAAGCCAGAAGCCTTATACCAGACATTTATCAATAGATGAGAGAAGAGGAAAGACCCATTGCACATATTGTCCGAATATGACACCATTAAAAGAGGCCCTCAAGAGGCTGTGTTAGACTATTGCGCAAGGTTTAACAATGTTTACAATGCAATCCCACAGAACCTTAGGCCTCCACCTGATCTTGCTTTATATAAATTCCCTGATGGTTTTGATACTGACATGGCTTATCAGTTAAGGGAAAGAGCCCCTCAAAGCCTGGCAGAGATGCAAGACGTTGCCGTTAGTGTGGAGGAAAACTTAATTGCCAAGAGAAATAGAGCGAGAGCCGAGAGAAGAACCACCTTTAAAGAGGAACCTTCAGCCTTAGACCAAAAATTGGATGCTATTATCAGTGGCATGCACAGGCTAGGAGATAGAATAGAAACCGTTGAGAGAAAGTCCACATGGGATGCGCCACAAGCTAACACTGTTAGGAACCCAAATTTTAGGAAAACTCAGAACCCAAACACTGGAAGATCCAGCCCAGATCATGATATAAGACCTCCTTTCCAAGAGAACTACATAGAGGCATATACATCTAGTGAGCCATTAGAAGATACTCATATAAACTGGGTGGGTTCAAAGAGTGAACAGCAGGTTTTCTTAACACAAGAAGACTGCGATCATATCCAACAAGACCAAGATGAGCATGACTTTGATAAATTTCAGACTCAAACGGGAGAGTCTTTCGACTTCAAACAAGGCTATGATTCTGCTATGTATGAAGTGCACAAGCAATATAAACTAAGGACTAGAACAATTGATGTGCCCGAGCCCATCAAACAAAAGGAAACAAAACAACCCGGGAAGATTAAAGGCAAGGTTGTTATTACAGAACCGACTGATGAGACTGTCCCAAACATGCAGGAAGTAACTATGGAATACATAACAGACATGCAGCCCTCTAATGATCAGCCTTTGCTATCTTCTCCCTCAAAAGAAGATTTGAGCAGCACTCCGAAAAACCTTCCCAAAACAGAAATACTACAAGGTATCACTCACCATAACGCTGATAATCAATAGGAAAACGCAGAAAATACACTTGAAAGGGGAAAATCGGCCACTGCCAACATGAATACTCCATTGGAGAAACCATTTAACTTAGAAGCAGAAATAAGTAAACTTAAGATTTCCATCCCCCTCTCTGAGCTTGCCAAACATGATGTGTATAGGCAACACATCCAAAGATCACTTCAAATGCGAGAGACCGAGGATGATGTCAATGTTTTTGATGATACACCTGAGCTGTTATTCGGTCCTGAGGTTAATGGAAAACCAACATATGGAGTTTTTCTGCCCTTTTATGTAAGCCTACATATACATGACAAAGTTTTTCACAATGTTATGTTTGATTCAGGTGCCTCACACAATCTTATGCCCAAAGCTGTAATGGAAAAGCTAAACCTTGATGTCAACAAGACCCTACAAAGACCTATTCTCCTTTGACTCAATTTAGGTCAAGTGTTTAGGCTTAATCAAAGATCTATGTGTGTCTTTAGTCCAATATCCCAACACAAACAATTCTAATGGATGTGGTGGTTGCTGACATTCCACCAAAATATGGGATGCTCTTATCAAGATCTTGGGGAGCAAAACTCCAAGGATCCCTTCCAATTAGACCTCTCTTATGCCACTATTTTAGTCTTTGGGCAACCAAAGGACTGTATAGAGAAACACTGATGAAGTATGTGGTTGAGTAGTGGAGGAAAAGCCCCAAAACTTTCCCATTTACTCAATCCATTCTGATATGGATTCCTTTATTTTGTTCAATGATGATGATTGTCCCCCAACTGGTGATAAGCCTTTGGATTTAGAACAAGAAGCATGTATAAGTGAGGAATCGGTTACCCATACCCAAGAAACTGCCAAAACAATCAATGCAACCAGCACACAAGAAGAACCTCCCAAAACAGAAAATTCAAATCTTCCCACTCCGATAATGATTTCAACTCCCAATGCTAGCCAAGACCAAGAAATCCTATGGTATTTGGAGTTTGATGGTTCAGTAAATAAGCTCGGAGCAGGGGCAGGAGTATGGATCCATAATAGCCAAAACAACCATGTAGAGGGTCATGCCTATAGATTGAATTTCAAATGCACTAACAACATGGCAAAGTATGAGGCCCTCCTTTTAGGCCTTAAGCTCATCAAAGCTCTTGGGGCTGCAAAAGTTTCCATTCTAGGTGACTCCGACTTAATAATCCAACAAATGAAAGGAAACTTTGTCACCAATGACAATAAGCTAAGAGCTTATAGGATTGTTGCCATAGAAATACTCAATTCCTTCACTAAATCCAAGCTTGCCAAGATATCAAGAAGCCATAACATGCATGCTCACATTCTAGCCACCTTTGCCAACACTTGCAAGCTTCCCTTTGAGCCCAATCACCACTTTACTACTGAGGTAAAGCAGAGGCCTGCTGTCCCTAACAATATTAAAGATTGGAAAGTTTTTGAGGACAATGCACAAATCAACAATTTTTTGACTTTGCAGCAAGAGTTTTCAAGTTTAAACATTGACATGGATGCCATGGGTGAACAACAACAAACAACAACCCAAAATCAGCAAATCCTAACAGCTGAAACAGCTAGAAAAATGTTACACCCAACCATTTTTAATGCCAAAAACATGCAAGAGCTCAGGCAAATGCATTCAGGAGAAATAGCTAAAACAGAGGCCGAAATCATTGATTTAAAAGACAATTTTTTGCCTGCTGGTCTCACTCCATTAGAAGACATCTTTGATGCAAACTATGTTCCCAAAAAACCAAAAATGCAACCTCTAAACACTGCAATTGAAGACTGTAATATTGGGACAGCAGAGAAGCCCAAAATGATTAAATTGTCCAAGTCTTTGCCACCTGATCAAAAACCAAAGTATACTGACCTGTTCAAAGAGTTCCAAGATGTATTTGCTTGGAGCTATGAGGACTTGAAGTCCTATGACACCTCGGTTATTCAACATACCATCCCTCTAAAACCAAATCAAAAGCCCTTCAAACAAAAACTAACGAGAATCAATCCAGTCCTTCTCCCTTTGATCAAAAAAGAAGTGAAAAGAATGTTTGAGGTTGGCATTATAGAACCCATTAGATTTTATGAATGGGTATCCAATCTTGTTCCCACAAGAAAGAAGACAGGTGAGATTAGGCTTTGTGTAGACTTAAGAAATCTGAACCAAGTCTCCCTTAAAGACCACTACCCATTGCCCAAAATGGACCACATTCTCCAAAGAGTAGTGGGGTCATATAGAATCTCTTTGCTAGATGGCTTTTCAGGTTTCAATCAAATACTTGTTCACCCAGATGACCAAGACAAGATAGCCTTTACAACACTGTGGGGAACATTTGAATATGTGAAGATGCCTTTCGGACTAAAGAATGCAGGTGCTACCTTTCAAAGGGCCATGAACATTGCATTTTCCATGGAAATCCATGATTTCTTGGTTGTCTATCTTGATGACTTAACCCCTTTCTCAAAATCTAACTGTGAGCACCTCAAGCACCTTAGGCAAGTATTCATGACATGTAGGAAATATGGCATTTCCTTAAACCCCAAGAAGTCCCTCTTCGTCCTTGAGGAAGGCAAGCTTCTAGGCCATATTATTTCAAAAGATGGCATCAGAATTGATCTGGAAAGGATCCAAGCCATTCTGCAAATCCCTTATCCGAGAAACATCAAAGAGTTGCAAGCATTCCTTGGAAAAATCAATTTCCTAAGGAGATTTATCCCAAACTTGGCTGAGCTGATAAGATTGTTAAGCAACATGTTAAAGAAAGATTTCAAGGTAAAATGGACTCTAGAGGCCAAGCAAGAATTTGAGAGTATTAAAGTTGCATTAACCCAAACTCCGGTCCTCACAAGCCCACAGTTTGATAAGGATTTTATCATCTTTTCCTTTACTTCAGATCACACGATAGCTGCTGTCCTTTTGCAAAAAGATGACCAAGGAAATGAGAAACCAATTGCATTTCTCAGCAGAGCCCTTAGAGATGCTCCTTTGAAGTAGAAAATCATGGAGAAGTAGGCCTATGCTCTTGTTAAGGCAATTAAATATTTCCGAGTTTACATTTTATATTCACATGTGATTGCCTATGTCCCAAATTCTGTTGTAAAAGACATATTAACTCAAGAGGGATTAGAAGGCAAAAGAGGCAAGTGGATTGCCAACATCCTTGAATATGACATTGAAATAATACCCACCAAGCTCATAAAGGGACAAGGTTTAGCCAAACTGTTGTCTGAAACCAATTTTCAAGCCCTAGACATTAACCAGCTGGACAATGAACAGGAGCTGGCGACTCCACAGATCAGTGAGACCTTTTTTCAATCCCCATGGTATGCTGATATTTGTTATGTATTGTTAAACCTGTGTGCTCCTTCAGGATTGTCCAGGACCAAAAAGAGATTTTTAAAGATGAAGGCATCAAAGTTTTGTGTCATACATAGTGCTTTGTTTTGGAAAAATCATGAAGGAATATTGCTGAACTGTTTAACTATCAACGAAACTGACAATGTTATGAAAGAGTTCCATGCAGGGGACTATGGAGGACATTTATATTGGAAGTCCACTGCTGACAAGATTTTAAGGGTTGGTTTCTATTGGCCCTCTTTGTTTGCAGATGTCAAAAAGTTTGTTGTCTCATGCCACAAATGCCAGATCTTTGAAGGCAAAAGAAAGTTGCTGCCCTTGCCCCTTAAGCCCATCTCAACTGAAAAGCCTTTTCAACAATGGGGTCTTGACTTCATTGGAGAAATCCATCCCTCTTCCTCAAGCCAGCACAAATGGATTCTGACAACCACCGACTATTTCACCAAGTGGATTGAAGCCATCCCATGCAGGCAAGCCAATGACACCACCATTATCCAATTTCTTGAAACCAACATCTTCTCCAGATTTGGCTGCCCTGAGAAGATCATTACAGATAACGTTGCTGCCTTCAAATCCAAAAAAACGATTAATTTTTTCCATAAATTCCACATCACTCTAGGCCACTCCATAGCCTATTATCCTCAAGGCAATGGCTTGGCCGAATCTTCCAGCAAGAGCCTAATTAATATCATCAAGAAAATGCTGGAAGAAAACAAGAAGAACTAGCATAAAAAGCTTATTAATGCCCTTTGGGCAGACAGACTGTCAACCAAGAGATCCATTGGGATGAGCCCTTATGAGCTAGTATATGGTATGGAGGCCAGATTTCCATCTTCTTTGGGCATTCCTGTGATTAAGCTACTACAAGAAATTCGAGTTGAACCAAATGATATTCAACGAAGAATTGATCAGACCATTCATCTTCAGCAAACTAGAGAGCAAGTTTACAACAAAGCTCAGATTTTGCAAGACAAGCTAAAGAAAATATTTGACAAGAGGACTAAGGCTGATGATTTCTGTGTTGGAAACAAAGTTCTGAGGTGGGACTCACGAAGAGAAGACAAGGGGAAGCATGTAAAGTTCGGCTTTTTATGGAAAGGCCCATTTGTTATCAGCGCTATGTAGGGCAATAACATGTATTTTCTCAAATCTATAGATGACAGCACAGTGGAAGACGACCCTGTTAATGTCCAAATGTTGAAACATTATCGAGATCCCTTTTAAGGGATGCAATTCCCCTGTGTATATGTTTGTATATTAGTATTTGTATATATGTCAGCACTTTCCTTTCTTCATAAGCAATCTGATTTCCTGGAACCAAGCAGTGAAGTTATGGAGACAGAACAAGGTAGAACCCATGCAAGACATCCATTACAAAACTCTGTTTTTTTTGCATTGATTTCAACATAAGTACACAACGCAATTTTGGGAGAAAGGAGCAATAAAACGCAGCACCCAGCTCTCTGTTATTTCGAATTAATTTCAAAGGGAATCATCGAGTTTGACCCCTGTTTTCAAACAAAGGGAAGAAGACTTCCCAAGGCAGATTGCATTACATTCAAAGCACTCAGTGGATAAAGGGCCAACGCTGTATTTTACAGCGATTCAGTTAAAAGAGGTTGCATTCAAAGTTCGAGCTTAAATCATGTGGCAACCAATAAAAGAAAATGCTCCTTTTATCCATGTTTTGAAGCGGTTTCAGAAGGAAAGGAACAAGCAGTTTCAGAGCACTCAGAACAAAACAAAGTAGCGCTGTTAGAAGTGCTACAATCGAGCTTCCCACTTCAGTCAATAGTATCAAAAGAAAGAAGCATTTTAGTTTCACAACGCAACTTTTTCTACATAGAAGTAAAGGAGAGCACACTTGTTGGCCCTGTCAATGTTGGCAACTATCATTTTGTCTTTCAGACAAATCCACCAGATCCATCAAAGATTCGGGTTGAAGACATCATTGCGGTGACTGTGCTGTGGCTTACTTGTTCGTACAGGGGACAAGAATTTATTAAGGTTGGGTACTATGTTAACAATGACTATCACGATGAACAGTTGCGAGAGGAGCCCCCACCAAGAGTTCTTATTGATAGAGTTCAAAGGAATATCCTAGCTGACAAGCCGAAGGCTACCAAATTTCCAATTAATTTTCATCCTGTAACAATCAGTCCACCTGACAATCCAGCTCCTCCATCAGATCCCATGGTGGAAATGCAACCTGATGTTCAAAGCTAATCTTAGAGGCATTTTGAAATCGAACAATTTGTTTTCTTGAGTGGGGAATTGGAGATAACCTACTTCAAGTAATAAATCTTCACCCTAAAACTTTTGTTCTGGCAAGCTCCTTGGTATACAAAATTCCGTTACAAGTGTTTAGAATGGTGGAATACTTACGATTAATTGGAAGTTAATTTTTGCAGATACAGATAACAAGTAGAAGTTGCTGCGATGCTTGCAGGACTTGTATACAACCTTACTAAATGGAGACATGGATGAGCGCTGAACATGAGAAGCTGGGTTTCCGGCAAGAATGGTTGAGTGATACCTTTTTGACAATGAGCTTTGGAGGAGCAGCATCATCTCTTGGAAGTTCAGCACTTGCAAATGCTTTAGTAAACTGTAAGACTGATCATTGAATCTTCCATTGGTGGCAGCCACTATTGTTGTAGTTATATGTACTATCTTGATTGTGAAAAGATGGGGAGAAAATATGGCAACTTTCAATATCAAGATTCCAACCACAGTTCTACTTTTTGCACATTTGATGGCTGACAAAAGGATATTGCTATTGGCATGGGTGCAAGTGTGCTTAGATTTTTCCGTTTCAATCTTTTGGTTTCTTTGGACTCCCACTATTGTGGCAGATGGACGAGAGGTTAACATCAATATGATCTATCCTTGTTTGATGGGTTCTACAATGCTTGGTTGTTTAGCACTATCATGGCTACTTTGTGGACCACATTTTATGAGGCCAGAAGCATATCTGACCACTGCATTTGTGACTGCAAGTTTCTCTTTAGCAGTCCCAGCTTATGATTATCAGGTTTCTGTCTATCTTTTTTAAGATTTGATCATTTTATGGACAAATTGCCTCAGAAAGAAATTTATAAGGTTGGGGTGCTTGTGGCTTTATTTTGTCTGCTCAAATGCCTATGTTGGAATCATCTCACCTTAGCTTGCAAGATTGAGAAGCATATATGTGCCAAATGATATGCGTGCTCGTATGATAAGCATATCTCATGTACCAGTCAATATAGCTGTTGTATTTGTTCTGATGAGGGGTGGCTACTATCATAATCTAGAGAACAACACAATTTTGACAATGTGTGTACTAGGTTTACTTTCAGGGGCCGGCTGTTTACATATTTTAAATCGATGGAGCTATGTTGCTAATGATAAGACCCCAATGGACAGGCCTTGAAATCTTTTGTGTTATTTCCCAAAATGATTTTGAAGTTCTGGCAACCTCCAATATATGAACTTGGAAGATTCTGAGGCAGACATGCTACCCATATTTTTAGTCTACATAGCAAAGAATGCTAAGGTTTTAAGCAGACGTTTTTTAGTTTTCTGGATTATGGGTGGGCCATTTGAATATGCTTATAAGAATTCATTTTTTTTTTTGGAGGAGTGATGTGTTGAAAGAAAAGACGGAGGATGAATGCAGTGAACATAACCAATGTGACGGTGCTGGACAATCCTGCTGCGTTTCTCAACCCATTTCAGTTTGAGATTTCATACGAGTGTCTGGTTCCTTTAAAAGACGACTTGGAGTGGAAGATGATATACGTGGGATCAGCTGAAGATAAATATTATGATCAAATGTTGGAGCGTGTTTTTCAGATCCCAAAATTCCAGTCTTTTAGCAGCCAGCAAGCAATTGTTTTCAGTTCCACTACAACAATAGAAGATCAAGGCAGTCTGACCTACTGTTCTTGGCCTTTCACAAGGAAAGACCATCCCCAAGTGGAGCCACTATTAGCCTCCTGTTGCGACAGGTATTCATCTTTCATCATCGACATTTTCACATGCCAAATATGTCATACTGTGCATGTTGCAATGTTCCATATTTTCCTTAAGAGGCCAAAGAAGAGGCCATGAGTGTGTGCTGGCCTAAATGCCCCTGCAGTGTTCCATTTTTTTTAGTTGATCCAATTTTGTGAGTTTTTAGTTAAGGGAGGGCCAAACAACTTAATCTTGGTCTCCCTAGTTTCAATTGCTTGCTGAAGAATATAGAGATGAACATCTGTCCAAACAAGCTTAATCTTGGCAAATTTGTAAATAGGAAGAGAAACAAGGGCGCTCATCAACTTAATTTGAGCCTCGGAAGAGACAAGGATCGATTTAGATAGGAGGATAGCTGAAAGAAAAGTTGAAAGGCTGGGTATGCTAGTTCAAGTGCACCCAAACCAAAAGAAGAAAAAATGCTTGGTGAGTAGGTCGAGTAGGTAGCTTTGTGGTTGCAGAATCATGGCTTGTGATCCATTTCATGTTTTCAAGTGTCATATCCATTCACATCTCAAGCATAAGGCAGTTTTCCATTTGGAGGAGCTCAAGTGAGGCCTGTCTAACTTCCCCTTCTTCCTCTTTCCTCAAACACTCACTAACTTCTCATAAACAGGTCAAGATCTGCTTGATATCTCTTAGTCTCATCATTTTTCATATCAATTGCCTTGGTAAAGATCTCTTTACTCAAGGAATGTTCATACTTCCGCTACAGGTCCTATTTCCCCTTTATAGCTTAAGAGTTACACACTTAGTGCTTTCTTGTCACAATTCATATTAACTGCTAACTTCATTATGTAACTCCCCATCTATCTTCCCTTCCCCTACTAAAACTATGTTAAATAACTCCCCTATATACTTATCCCCTCCCCCTGGTTGAAAAATAACCATAAGTATGCTTGGGAATTGCTAAGTTTTCCTAAAACTTAGCAAGAACCCTCATTGCCCCTTTCTCCAGATCATGGAGGCCGCTTTGATCGATCCCTTTGGCAGACTTATGTGTCTGCTAATAAGATCTTTGCAAACAAGGTCATGGAAGTAATCAACCCGGATGATGATTACATTTGGGTACATGACTACCATATCATGGTGCTTGCCACATTTCTCAGGAAGTTATTTAACAGGGTGAAGCTTGGATTCTTTCTGCATAGCCCATTCCCTTCATCGGAGATTTTTAGTACCCTTCCTATGAAGGAAGAAATCCTCAGGGCTTTACTTAACTCGGACTTGATCAGTTTCCATACATTTGATTATGCTTGACATTTTCTCTCCTGTTGCAATAGGATGCTTGGTATTGATTATGAATCGAAGAGAGGCTACATTGGACTTGAATACTATGGTCGTTCTGTTGGTATAAAGATTCTACCTGTGGGCATTCACATGGGCCAGCTTGAATCAGTAGTAAATCTTCCGAACACTGCATTGAGAAAATGGGGAGCAACATGGGGCTCCATTTAGAGAAGAAGATTGGAGTGAAAATACCAATGAGGATGTTTTGACATTGCCAATAGTAACAGATGCTTCTTCACTTGCTATACAACTTTCAGGTGGCAACTTAGGTGAAAACAATGAGGATATATCTTCCAAGCAAGACCCAGTTGTGGATGATTCTTTTGTTCCAGATCAATTACCTCTCTTTCCAGATGAACTATTTTTTCCTTCAGGAAACTCATTATTTCTTGATGATGATGATGTGTTGAATGAATTATTGTGCGAATGCCTTTCTGGTCCAGAGAACAGTAGTATGCTGCAGCTGCATTAGTTTAATGATGTCCAGAAGCAGGATGACATTTCCCAGTGAAAGTTCAAGGTGCACAATAAAGCATAAGGAAGGAATAGAAATTTTGTCTGAACAGGATGACATTAGCTTTCTCTTTGATGAACAATGTGCCAGGGCGAATATTTCTCAGGGTGATGGCTGTAGCTGGCTTCAACAAGGCAGTATGGAAAACAAAGAACAAATGATAGATTCATTCCTACAAGATATTCAAACACCATCCTCTTCTCATTTAGCAGGCGATTTCCTAGAACTCAATGACCTCACAAGCGAGCTGGAGGGAAATGCTTCTGATCTAGGAAGTGTTAATGAGCTCGATGAGTTCTTTGATGCCTCAGATAATATGCATGGTTTCTCTGATGCTTCAATGATGTTGAATGGAATGTGCAACCCAGTAGAGAGCATTACCATGGGCTATGCTGAAAATTATCGGTACGATGTGTTTCCTAAGGCATCTAATGTTTATGTAGAGCCAAATTTGGTACAAGTAGGAGATAATTTAGCATCTCAGTTTTGCACAGAAGGGAAAAGTGGTATTAGTGCTGATTGCAAATCCTGCAAGGGGCAAGGGAAAGGATGTCGAAGAAAAACAGAATGAGACATATTCAATTACCAAGAGAATCGATGAGAATTTGGGTGCCCTGGCTATGAGCCTGTCGTGTTAGTAGACAGAGCAGTTCCATTGTTTGAGAGATATGATTTCTAAACAATTGGAGATTGTTGTGTGGTTAACGTTGTGAGGGATGGAATGAATCTCAATCCTTATGAATACGTTGGTTGCAGACAGGGTAGCTCCAAAGCAGATGTTTGTCATGTTGACAGTGTGTGCTTCCAGAGGCAACTTAAAAATAAGCGTTGGTGTGATATCACCTTATCATGCTCAAGTTCTTTAATTGATGAATTTCAAGGTGGCCAAAAAGATATTATAATAAAATCAATAGTTAATCAGCTTCCTTTCGAATCCACGGCGTACAAATGTTGCTCTAACACGTCCAAGATTTTGTCTCTGGATCGTTGGGAACGAACCATCTCTAGGATAAAGCAACTCTGTCTGGAAGAAAATTGTAAAATGTCGTCGAGAGGAAGTGTTTTCTAAAATCCTAGTGTGGATAATGGATGGTAGAAACTATGATCAACAGAGATGAAATATGTAAATGATGAACAATCATCAAAGGGGCCGATAACGACTCCAAAGGTCGCAGAAGGCCGAGTGGCAGCCATAAATAAGTGATTGAACAATTCAAAGACCTTCATCAAAGTTAGAGAGGCAGATCTAAGCCTTTAAAACTCACCAGAACATAGTTAAAGCTATTAAAGACTATTCATATCAGATTTTAAAGGAATCAGTGCCACTTAAGGGCAGCAGAACCGCCTAAACGGTGCTGACAAAAGGATTCAATGCGCAGTTATTATAGAGTTATGGCCATGAGGCCAGTGCACAGCTCCAGGACCATTGTTCAACCATTTTTGAGGCTGCTCTCTCATGCACAACCCTCAGTAGCATAACTTGAGTTGCCAGCTGCCCTAGCGCATCTCTTTTTAAATATTTTATTGCATTTATTTCCAGCACAACTTTGAATTGAAGACAATTACTACACAGATCTCTTTTAGATCTGCTTTAGAGATATTTTTTGATATTTTTCCCCCTTGACACTTGTTCAAGGGAATTCTATAAATATTTTTCTATATAAACCACCCTATAGACAGTCTTAGGGAGGGGAAGAAAAGGAGAATCGGTCGATACACTCCAAGAGAGACTCGTTCTGTACATCTGATATGTTTTCCTTAATCAAAGACTGTTGAAAGTTTGGAGAATGGACTTTGTGTTGTGTTTTAAATGTTTGAAGGGTGAATCATGGAATTCTAGTGCTGCAACATGACTCAATAAGTGCCTCTCACCTCTTTTTTCAATGATATATGCTCATATTATACATGTATCACCATCTAAATAGCAGAAAGAAAGATTAGCTTAGAACTTGCTTGGTTGCACTCTATGCTCAAGGTCTGCTGTTTCTTTATGTTTTCATCTGAATTGGTAATGAATATGAATTTCCCTTTGGCTCATATCTCCTCAAATTCACCCATGTTTGGCAGTTATCTAGGGATTTTGACTGCTCCTAGACAGCTCTTTCACCTTCCTTCTGTTATTCTGAATGAGAGATTCTTTGTTGCCTCTCATTCCTTAAACTTTCAATCCGGTTGATTGGTTTGCTACACTCCAGACCTGCACTGTATTATTGAGATTTTTTATAATCAGAGATTGCTCAAAAGCTTGGATGATGGACTTTCTATTATGTTTTTTTAATGCCTGAAGGGTGATTATGGAATTCTTATTCTACCACATGGCCCAATAAGTGTCTCTTGCCTTTGTTTTTCAGTTTATATATGTTGGTATAATCTATATCTCACTATCTAGATTGCAGAAAGAAAGACTAGTCTACAATTTGCCTTACAACACTCTATACTCATTTTCTGCAATTTCTATATGTTTTCTTTTGATTTAGGCATTAATATGAATACCTCATGGCTCATATTTGTTCTATGTCATCCATGTATGATTGTTATTTAGGAAATCTTGACTATTCCTAGATAGAGTTCATTCACCTTACCTCTGTCATCCAGATGAAAGATATCTTAGTTGCCTTACATCTCTGACCTCCACTTCATCCTTTTTTAGCCTGAATAATTGTTTCATGAGCAGCTATCCTGCTCCATATTCCTCTTGTGACCAAGAAAACACACTAGCAGTCCTACTCCCTGACTCCATGCCCAATGGTTTGAAACTTATCACACTATGCATTTCCTCTCTACTTGAAACCATCCTCCTTCCCACCAAAACACAAACAAAACCCCTTGTACTCAATAACTAGCCTAAAATCACCCTAAACAAAGCTAAATTACAAAGAGAGATCCCTCTCTGATTGCAGGTAGGCTAGGACCCGCAGTCCAAATATTGGTTTGGTGTTACCTCGGTCGTATCCCTTAAGGAGCCAAGGGACAAGCTGAGTGATAACACCAAGGATTTGTTTTGCAGCTCCCAAATCCTTCATTGCAAATGAATTTGCCAATTTTCTTTTGAGCACATTTATTTCTTGCATGTTAGATCCTGCAACAAGCATGTCATCTACATACAATAACAATATAATATAGATGCCATCATTTTTCTTTTTCAGATAAACACAATGATCAGAGTGACATCTAGTATAACCTTGTTCAGACATAAACTTGTCAAATTTTAGATACCACTGCCTTGGAGCCTGTTTAAGCCATACAAGCTCTTCTTCAACCTACACACAAGTTTCTCCTTCCCTTTCACTTCATATCCT